>JAGDQP010000778.1:0-12953 GCA_022664845.1 Lepisma saccharinum
TTAATCGCGATGTTTGAAGTTTTTGGACTGAATAGAAACATGCGTTGCCCGATACTAAGCGACTTTTTAATTTTTCCGTGACCTCAGTTTTGCTTGTTACGTATGTTCCCAAATATTTAAATTTGTTTACTTTCTCTATGACCTCATAACTAATTCTTATGTTTTATCTCCTTCATTCCCTGTGTTTTGGCTTATTATAATGTATTTTGTGTTATCTATGTTTACCTGTAGACCTACCTTTTCACACGCTTTAACTAAGACATCGGTGTTGTTTTGTAGTGCATCAATATCGTCCCCTATTAAACCTACATTATCTGAGTATACAAACAGTTGATTCAAACCATTCAATGAGAGCCCCTTTTAGTCCCCTTTAATTTTATAAATCGCATATTCTAACGCAAAGTTAAACACTAGTGGTGTTAAGGCATCGCCTTGTTTCAATCCGTTGCGAATCTTGAAACTATCTGACATATTATTACCTATCCGTACACTGCTTATGGGTTCGCTGAGATACATCTTCACTAATTGAACCATTTTTTCGGAATTCCAAATCGTATCAGGATACTGTATAACTTTTCCTTGTTGATAGAATCATATGCTTACTTGAAATCAATGAATAGCTGATGAACCGTCCCTTTGTATTCCCATTTCTTCTCCAAAATTTGTCTCAACGCGAAAATCTGGTCCAACGTGGATCTATTTCTTCTAAATCCACATTGGTGATCTCCAATTCTTTCATTTACATCTACACTTAGGCGTGTTAACAGAATATTAGTTAATACCTTGTAACAGGTTGGAAGTAATGAGATTCCGCGGTAATTATTACAGTCCGATGTATCACCTTTTTTTGTAAATCGGAACTATTATTGAGGTTTTACATTCGTTTGGGAGCTCCTCCTTTCTCCATATAGTACTTATCAATTTATGTAGTTCCTTGATTGGTGGCGTTCCTCCCGTTTTAATTAATTCGGCTGCAATATTGTCTATTCCTGGTGATTTCAATTTTTTTAAATTTCTTTACCGACATATCGATCTCGATCTCGCTCTGTTCGGGAATCCACGGTTCTGCAGTATGGATTTCTTACTCCTCTGTTTATTCCCCGTTGTATAC
Source organism: Lepisma saccharinum (assembly GCA_022664845.1). Classification (NCBI taxonomy): domain Eukaryota; kingdom Metazoa; phylum Arthropoda; class Insecta; order Zygentoma; family Lepismatidae; genus Lepisma; species Lepisma saccharinum. Next base: position 1,112 of record JAGDQP010000778.1, read on the forward strand.
ATTAAGAAGTTTGTCGAAATAAAATGTCCGCACAACAACAAAGTTAGTCGAATCCACCTGAAGATCTCCACGTTCATTCCCAACCTCGTCTGGTAACCTTTTCTTAACGAGTTTACCCCTTTGTATAGGTCTCGTATGTTATTTGTCTTTCCGTTTTCTCTATCTTCTGAATCTTCTGCGTCAGATATTCGCGCTTTTTGTTTCTGAACTCGAGTGTGACGTTTCGTTTCGCGTTACTGTAGTGGTTGGTATTTGCTTCGCTTTTCTTTAACTTATCCATCGTTGCCTTGCTGTTTTCGTTCCTCATGAAGCTTAAGGCATTCTTCATCAAACCATGGTTTGTTTCTCTGTTGTTTCTTCTCACCTACACGTTCCTTCGTTGCGCTGTTAATTGTTTCACGAATTGCCTCCCACATCTTACATCAATTTCATTATTAATTCCATTATTATTACTCGAGTCGGCTAGCATTTGGAACCTATTTGAGAGTTCGAGTTGGTAATCTGCTTTTATGCTCGGATTATTTAATCGTTTAACTTGAAATTTCAGTTGTTTTGACCCCTTGTTTTCTCTGTTCGCGATGCATAACTTTTCCCTTACTTTTGTGATCACTAATTGATGGTCGGTGTCACCTTCCGCTCCTCTGTACGACCTAACATCCATTGTGTTGGTGTGTTTTCGTCTGTCTACTAATACGTGACCGATCTAGTTGAGAGTTTTGCCGTCCGGAGACACCCATGTGTATTTGTGTATGTCTTTGTGTTCAAAGTACTTGCTCTTTACCTGTAGGATTTACGAAATCGCGAAAGTTATCAGTCTTTCTCCATTGTTCTTGGCCTTTTCGTGAAGGCTGTATTATGTCTATAAAATATTGTAGCATCTCTCGATCTACTTAACTTTTCAGTTTGGACCACCAAAAGGAGGGTAAAATTTTGTTTCGCAAAATTATTTTTACAGTGTCGAAAGTGGGTTTTGTGAGCAATTGTAGCAAATTTCATGGAAATATCTGGAAAAACTTTCGCTTTTACCTGTCTGTTTCTCAGTTACACGAATTAATAACGGTAAAGATAAAGCTATCAACTGTGCGATTCGCACGCGCCGTAAATGGAGCATGGGGAATGTGGAGGTAGCGCTCCACATCTCGACCTACAGTACGAAGGGCGGTGGAGTGGTCAGTCCCACGCACGATCGACTTTACCTTCCCAAGGTACCCAGGAGTATTAAGAGCACTTTGGTACTCAGTTTGATAGGAGGCTCAGTGCAATGTAGAGCGCCAGGCATGGGGACGATGGGTGCCTAACTTGTGACTGAAAATGTATCACAAAAATTGAACACGATGTTTTGAAACTGGTTAAATCAAAATATTCTCAGATTGCGCGATATTATATTTACAATACAATCTGTCAAAAGTTAAAATTTGTGTTACGTTGAACTTATCACGTTGTACGAAGTGTATTAGAACTTTTAATTGAAGTTTTTACTTCTAGATTTGCTAATGACAATTTTCTTTTGGTGATGTTAGATTCGTTCAGGCTGGTTTAGTTAAAATAGATCGTATCTTAATGTAGCAATGCTTATCCTACTCTGGGTTTGTTCGTAAAACTGCCATAATATATTCATTTCATAATTTGACATGACAAAAAGGACATACATACACATGTGTTTACTTACCACACAATACATACAGACAAAATGAAACACATATACTCAATTTTACATTTTCCTCGCATTTAAACTTGGTTTTTCATAGGTGTTGAGCTCGTTGGCAAAATGGAGTAGGAGAAACGAGCTGGATATTGCAGTCCGAAAGCAAACTAACGTGGGTTCAAATCCTGTTCAAGCCAAAGATTTTTTTACAAAGCAATCGTGAATAATCTAATCATCTCTTCTCATACAAAACGGAGAATATTACTGACTGTGGAGTGGGGCAACTGAGTCACTATAGCGAGGAAGACGATTTGCGAATGTTGGTTGGGAAAGTTCAAATCAAGTCTCAGGGGGTTACGAGGAAAGTTAACAACATGTCATTGATCAGAAATATGCACTTTTCACGTTATTATTATTAGAAAGAAACATTATAACATTTGTTAAGCAAGATTTGGGTACAGCCAACTGTGGAGTATCGCTAGCGTGCGGGACTTCTAATTTTAAAACGTGGGTTCGATTCCCCACCAGCAGTTTATTTTTCGCATACACTGAAGTATTCAAACAGATTTATCTCCGGGTTATGGAGAACCTATGGAGCATCACTGGTCAGAATCCGAGTAAACAGTGCGTGTGCTGTTTAGCATAATGATAATGAAATTTTCATGTTTTTCGTTGGTCCCTTTCTCTATCTCTCTTTATTGCTGTATTGTGATCGTATCTTTGCTGCGTCTTTCTCTTCTTCTTCTCTCTATCTATTTATCTTTATTTCTCTCTTACTTTACACACACTCTCTCCTTTTGTGCGTCTTCCAGAGCCAATTTCGGGCCACTTTCGACGACCCGGTGATAAGGCCTGACCCAAACATAAGTGACCCGGTAACCCGATTGACCCAGTCTGGAAACTCTATTTAACTGGGAATTTCGGCGTCGTATTTTTCTTGTTCTTGGGGTCACATCTCCGGTCCGGTCAGCCCTCAAAGAAACATTGTTCAATCGGAATGAAATAATTAAAATCTCTCCTTCATCCTACGGGTTATCAAGTATAAATCGAATCAATGGGTGAGCATGGGCTACAGTATCTACTGTTTGTTTTAGAATCAGTGATTCCACTAGACCCCGACCCCTGTAGGGGATGTCAGCGGAAACCTCGAGACTACCCCCAACTTTAACATATTGCGGACAAAGGTTGATAGAAACTGTGCAAAACTCTACATCCACCCTCCCAATTTTGACTTTACGCCCCCAATCTGAAAATCCTGGCAGCATCCTTGATTACAAAGTATTCCGAACTAGTATGTTAAATAAACCCCACCGAATTTGCAGACTAACCCCGCGCAAACAAACAATGTGTGCTACACGTTTGACATTATCCTAGATGTGTATCAAAACTCTGGAGTTTCACTGGAAATCGTAAGTATTTAATCTGACCACCAAGTTTGGTCTCCATTTTGAAAGTGATTTAATGAATTTTTGAAGCAACCTTTATATATTCGAAAACCCCTGCAAAAATATGAAATCACTTCTCTCTTGCTGTTAGATTTGATTTGTGGGAAGTGAACTTTATACTGTGGGAACTGAACTTAATATTTTTTACTACGTTTAAATTCCATATTTTTATCTGTACTTCTTCTTCTTCTATTTCCCTTCTCTCTTTCTCACTCTCCCTCTCTCTTTCTCTCTCATTTCTCTGCCTCTGTCTTACAGACATCCATCGGTTTCAATGTTTCATTGTATGTTTAAATTTCTCCTTTGATCAACTTATGTATATTGATTCGTCTCGTTTTCATTTTATCGATACTAATACATGTCTGTTTTAAAAAAAACGTGTTCATGATGTTTGCTGCTTTTAGTATGGGCGAGACGAAGGAAGGAGAAAGAGGGGGTCTGTTTACTAGAAACGATTATGGGATTAGAAGGTGCCATTTGGGTTGCCTAGCTGCACGGCGTTCGCTGTCGCAATATATTTTATGCGAAGTGTACCATCCCGGTATATGCCTGGCGTGACTGAGGAAAACGCTGGGAAAACCTAAGTCAGGACAGTCAGCCGCTGGTACCGATCCGAGGTCCTCCCGAATACGAAACCAACGTTCTACCAAGTAAGGTACGGTGCTCGGAAGAAAGCATACTCGTTTCGACGTTTATCACATGCACGCACACACAATGTCATAGGCACGCACACACAAAATAACGTAAATAACAACATAATATCAGAAATTATCAAGCCTAAATATCGTGCATCGTGCCCTATTTTTTAGGAACTGATAGAAACAGACCATTTCTCTTGTCTTTCATGCTTAACGTTAGTGTTCTATGGAATTCATTAAGAAAGAAAAAAGAAAGAAACCATGGGTTTTAAAATTCATTTTTGTTTCTCCATATTCGGTAAGGATCTTTTCTATTGGACAATTTGAATTAAACTTTTCAGTACCCTTCAACTAGTGGCCCACCTAAAATAAAAATGGTGTTAGATTTCCTATTTTGTTGTTTGAAATGGTACTCTCTTAAGTTTTTCATTATTTGCTACATACTACAAGAAATCATAAATATATTTTTCCTAACCCAGGACATGTGATAACGTTTTCTGTTAAAGAAAAGAAAATCCCAACCCTTGCTCGCTCACTTACACTCTCTCAGAATCACACACCGCCGACTCAACGCTAGTTGGGTGGCCTATCTTGTAGGCTTAGAGAAAAATCGTGTATAACAAAGTCATGTGAACATTATTTTGGCCATGATAGTACATGACCCGACTAAAAGGTGTGAAAAGGGGTTGTAGTTTGTGTAAAATATTGCAATCTTCCTCTCTGAGGGAATAAAGAATGTTCGTGGTAGCTTTAATTGCTACTAATTAATGTTATCCTACAAATGTTTTATACAAATCGGCAATTTTAACAACTTTGGATCACCCTGCACACATTACCTAAACTTTGATAGCGGTGGACTTCCAATGTATCAATCCTGGATACATTCCGCTTCAAATGAGACCAAAATTAGCTTCATACAAATTACTTCTAGGTTGACCCTAATTTTCTGGTGATGCGCCCAGACTAATATGCTCAGGGATCTAAGTATAATGTGTATAGTGTTAGTAACATAGCTTTAATGTGCTTTAAAAATTGAACGGCTTCAATCATTATAGTTTTAATTATGTTAAGAACGGCTTGACTGTTTTATTAAAGTGGTGACAAAAATATAATGGACGTATTTATAGCTTGAAAGCTCTCATAATCTCGGTTATGTTCCCTCTTTAAAATAATTTAATGATAATTCATATTTTCTTCTATCTTCGCCTTATAATCTGTGTTCACATTGATTATGATCTATCCTTGGAAACCCATGTTAAAACACTAAATAGAAAATTGACCAGCTTATGTTTTGCGTTCGGTAGGTTACGATATACTCTTTCAAGTAATAGTTTATTGTCGCTGTACTATGCAAAAGTTCAATTGCTTCTCAGTTTTGGAATTATTTTCTGGAGATCACTCGTATGCAGTCAGTCAACTTTTCGGATACAGAAGAAAATACTAAGTTTAAGATACAAACTAAATAAAAGAACATCATATAAACAAATATTTAGCTCACAAAATTTCTAACTCTTCAAGTTCATATATATTTTTTAATTCATACATTTTGCAACACAAAATGAACATTATGTTTACACAGACAAAAGATATTCACGCATATAATACACGACAATCAAACGACATGTATGTAGTACAGAAAAATTACTCCAAATATCAAAGAATGTTTATTTAAATTATACGAGACTCCATAATAAGTTACCGTCACATTATAAAGGAGCAAATATCAATACTCAAAACAAATCGCACTCTGTTACTTACTAAATCATATTATTCTGTACAGGAGTTTGTAAATGACAATGATATGTAAACGCTATGATAGAATAAGGTTATAAGTTTAATGTGTATTTTTTGTTTTATGTTCACCTGGGATATGCTGTGCTAATATATATTTTGTATTACATATTATAATGTATCAAGTTACCTGTCTAATTATAATTTTTACTTTATATACATATGACAACTGTAGAACTTATAGGAGATACTCTCCATGTTGTAAGTCAAAACAGGCAAAATAAATATAATACGAGTAATACAATATAATAATTCCTATTGTACTGAAAATGTTTCAGTTTCTTCGTGTTTTCATCATGGAAATACGCGGGCCTGAGTCAAAATTGCCAAAAGGTCTTAAATAAAATTCAAATTGAAATGGAAATATGGAACTACGAAAAGAAAAGTCACTTTGCAATTTATTCTTAGAGATTAAGAGTTCACGATTATCTTTTTCATTCTGCTTGTAATCTTGAATTTAGAAAAAAAAATAGTTAAGCGTACTGCCTTCTTCTATAATGCCTTCTTCTACTTCCACCACAGTCTCCTTCTCAAACAAAAGATCAACCTCCAGAAATTTTAAAATTCTTGTTTCACAACATTCATCTATTATATTTCTTGAAATATATGAACATGTAAGCGGTGGAAGGAAAAGCCTGAGAATAGATTCATTGCTTAAACTTTCCGCGCCAGCAAACAAGTAGTTCTTCCTCCCGCAGCTTCTATTCGAAGCAGAGCATATTTTGTTTCGCCTTTTACAATTCCGTGTTTTAGAGTGCTCCAGCTGTGGCTCCTGTCTGGCTGTGGCAGAAGGTCAACATGGCGACTGTATGCCTGGAATTTGTCTGGAATATGGAACAGAGCCATCATCAATAAGAACATTCCAGTGTGCTCCCTGTGCTAGAGTTATTCGCAACCACTCAAACGGTATTTTATTTTTATCCTAATTGGAATATCATAAACACGTTCTGTATTAGACACACGCACACTCACACAACGTTACAACGAAATCTAAAACAAGAAGAGAAGAGGCTCATTTGTGGAGTATGGGCTCTAGATTTCTTCGAAAATACAGGGAGAAATGTTAAATATAATTCTGTTAAATATCAGGACAACCTTCTTTACTCTTCATAGATTCTGCCAAGTAAATATTGTTGCTTCTCTAAGAAATCCATTCCGCATTATCTTCCTTTCACAGGACAACAACCAAAATGTTAGGTTGCTATTGAAACATTTGGTGTAAAAATTTTGTAACGATTACCCAAAACTTAGTACACGATAATCTTTTTGTACTTGGTACTGGTAACATAATCTACAAGGTTTGGTACAAAGCAGATATTGGTAGCATTTAGTATTGTTGCCATTACGCTCGTTTGCTGAAAGAATGTTAACTCAGTTAACCAAACAGGAAGTGCAAGATACAACACAGTGACGAGCACAGTGGCATCATTTCAGGTTTTGCTTGGAGGAAGGCACGTTCATTTAGGAAAGACCTTATATGATATCGCTTGGCACATCCCACCTATTTCCAAGCGTAGTTTTTACTTCATACTCTGCATATACGTAATGGACATGCATCTCTTCGCTGTTAATATGATATAGTTAATAAGGAAATTTTCTATGACAGAAAATAAGGAAATTTTAATTGTTAACTTTATGTAAAATGTTATTTACAGAAGATGAAAAGCTCTATAATGTATCAAAGGGTAACGTCTCGGTTTCATTGTAGCAATCATTAAAAAGATTATTAAAGTACATTTTCTCAACCTATTTCCGCTCCATAGGCAAATCATCGGAACCGAAAGTAGTTTTTCTTCCCGTCCTTTTAGAACAGAATAAATAATTCGTTGGAGGCAGTGGTGATCGGCAATGTGACAAAATATTCACAATGATAATATAAGAATATATAGCCGATTACAGCAGCCTTCTATACTGGAGACATCATATTAAGCTCAATGTCTTGAGGTGGACAAAACTAAACAATCCGGATTCAAGTGCGGCTAGAGGCAGAAATCTTTCAATCGCTGACACTAAGGTAGGCTAATAGAAGAAAGAAACTCAGCAAATAAGTTCTCATCGAAGTAGAAAAAATAGCTTAGAGTCTTATTGTGGGTAAAAAAAACTCTACAGGAACACAATCAACTAACTGACGACGTTAACATTACAGCAAAGACTCTCTGGTCGGCGTGGGAGCAATATACCAACCTCCTCCTCCGGTGAGAGGCCTCATCCAGTAGTAGATTGAATATGGCTGTGATTTATATATATATATATATATATATATATATATATATCATATTCAGCCATTTTATATCCACTGCTGGATGAAGGCCTACCCGTTTTCTTTGAACAGATCACGGTTTACTGTAATTCCTGAAAACGCTTGATCATATCTACCCATCTTGAATTTGGACGTCGACTCGGTCGTTTCTTTTCTCTAGGAATCCAGTGCAGTACATTTGTTGTCTGTCCATCTTCAATCTGTTCGTCTAGCTATGTAACCGACAAATCTTTACTTCATCTTCTTCGCAGTCTTGAGTACACCCTCTACCTTTCTTTGGACGCGAATCCATTCATTTGTCTTCCCTTCCCTCCTTGTTATTCCTAGCATGTATATCTCCATTGCTCTTTGTGTGACTCTTGAGTCGTTCATGTCCAAGTTTCACAGCCGTACAACATCACAGGTAAGACACATTGACTATAAACGTTACACTTCAGACACATTGGTAGTTTGCTTTTGAAAAAGTGTAGTCTTCCAAACAAACTCCACGCCAGTTTACATCTTCTATTTATTTCTTCAGTCAACTTGGCATTCGATGTTTTGAGCTGCCCTAGGTAATCATACTCATCAACTATGCCTATTGTCTCTCCGTTAATCATTATCTCCTTTTTTGCAGCGTGTTGATTGTACTACGGCCAGCAATATAATGTTTACATGGCTTTATTATACACTTTTTATCTTTAAGCTTAGAAGATAGGCCACCCAACTGACGTAGAGTGGGTGGTGTCTGATTCTGATAGTGTGTGCGTGGTCGAGCAAGGGTTGGACTGGGTTCTGGATGTTATTTGTAATTTCTTGAAGTATGTAGCAAATGAAAAAAACTTATGGGAGTCGAATTTCAAACACCAAAACAGGGAACCTAACACTATTTTTATTTTAGGTGAGACACCAGTTGATATTTACTTAAAGTGTAATTTAAATTGTCCACTAGAAAAGATTCTTACCGAAGATGGGAAAACGAGAATGAACTTTGAACCTACGGTTGGTTGCTAGGTGATTATTTCTTTCTTAATGAATGGAGTATTCCATAGAACACCAAGGCTATACACGAAAGACAAGAGAAAACATCTTGTTCTACCAGTTCTTAAAAATCGGGCACGACATTCATGCTTTATTTTTGATATTTTGTTATTTACGTTTATCATTAACAAAGAAGCTGTTAGTAGCAAAATACATAAAATATGTTGCATGCGAAGTTATAGAAAATATAATTTATTTCTGTATGTATATTCAACAGAGACAGAGAAAGAATGGATCTTTGAGCATCATATGGAGAATATCTGAGAGAAGTGAAGCTCTTTCTATTTCCAGACAAATATTTGTGTGTGCGCGAGCATTTAATAAACATCGATACAAGTATGTTTTGTTCGAAGTGGCCGTACATTACTTTATAGAGCTTAGTTTCGAATTCGAGAAGTCCTCGGTTTTGTAGCTGATGCTCTGGACTTAGGTCTCCCTAGTGCACCTGTCACACCAGGCATGTACCGATGTGGTGCATTTCCCACAACTTTATCCCGGAGTGATCCATAATGTGTCTAAAATCTATAAATAACATGAACACCCAACGAGTATAATATGTCGCTCTTCTAATCGCCATATTTCTTGTTAATGCCGGGTCAATATGACGGATATGGACCGAGTAGCCGTAGCTCAATTGCTAGAACGTTCGCTTAGCAATCGGGATGTTCTGGGACGGCCGTCAATCCTGACTGAGATAGTACGAGGCCATTTTCCTCACGACACGAATAAGCTAATATTTATAATAATCCGCAGAGATAGAATAAACACGCACACACACATACACAGGTAAAAACAAAGAGTGTATTGGGAGAAGGAATGAGTAAGAAAGAAAGACAAAGAAGAAGAGAAAGAAGAGGAAGAGATGAAGTCGTGAAAAGAAAGACAGGGAGAGATAAAGGTCAATGAAGAACATTGAAACTAGATTGATTTAATATTATGATAAAGAACAAACACACTGTGTACTTTCTGATTGACAACAAAACATAGTTGCACGTCTTGCAATTAAGATCAAAAAACACTGAACTGCTGAACAAGACTATATTATTCGTAAAAAATAATTTATTTTTTACGAATAATATAGTCTTGTTCAGCAGTTCAGTGTTTTTTTACTTTCTGATTCTAGCTAGTGATACAACGTGTCTCTCCAACTAGAACCTCTGAGTTCTGTAAATAGTTGAAGCTATCATTTTAGTCGAGAAACGCCGCGCTGGAACCGGGCCCGCCCGACTGAAAGGTTAAGACAGAACCAGTGCACCACACATTACACTCCCCAAAACTTGCGGAATATATGTTACAGTTGTTCCGTGTTATAGAAGTTCAAGAACAGTGGACGCTTCATGTCCTCGTAATTGTACTGTTAAAACCTACATACTTAATTTTGCATCTTCCAACCAATATTCGATAATCGTCGTTTTCTTCTTTTTCCACAAGGACAATGACTTTCCAAACATATTAGATTCGCTGCGGTGTTCCTATATTCATTAGGATGCATTAGTAAAAACAGAAGTTACTATTTGATTGTTCACTTTTGCCTTGTAAAAAGATCTTTGGTAAGAACAGGGTTTGAACTGCTGTTGCCTAGTTTCGATACTCAAAAGTTGAACAGCGTTCCACTGGACTAACCAGACATCTGAAATTGAAGTCCAGAAAGTACGTTCAGGTATTGATTTTTGATGAGGAATAATTTGTTTCCGAGAACTTTGTTTCTGAGAACTCTGTATACTAAACTATACGTGAAAATGTAATCAGTCAAAGACATATAGACAAATTTGTGCTGGTAATATCCAGAATAAAAATATTTCAAGCGAAATGAGACAAATAATAACATCTTATACAGTGACTTCTTCGACTTCTTCGACCTTTCGAAAAATAATTATATTTTAAACATGAATATTCCTCAAAGTATGAATAATTAGATGAAATAATTACATTAAAATAAATCAGTTGTATATGCATTCATACAATCATTTCAGGATATAAGCAATTTAATTATTATGTTTAAAATATAACATATATAACATGTGAGAAGTGGTGGGTGTTGACAGAACGTCGGTATATTATATGTGAACGTTAAGAACAAATTAAGTAAATCTTGCCATAGCAATAAATAAGTGTATGTAGTGTATTTGTCTGCAGCTATAAATAAGTGTGTATGTGTGTCTTTCTGAGTGAACATTAAAGGAAATAATCTGAACAATTCAAGTAGAACTTAGAAGACTGACATGCATAAAATAAAACGTTACAATTGAAAAAGAGCTATTGATAATGTAAAAAGCAAGTCAAAGTTACATTGCCAATTATTTTTTATTAAAAAGCACGTTGGTGTTTGAACTCATGAACGTCTGACTTGCTATCAAAAGCTCTTCCCACTAAGCTATCGGTACGTCACAGGGTTCTTGTCTTTTATTGTTCCTTTTACCTTACGAGGTAACACTTTCTGTTTCTTTGCTCAGCCAGACATTTAGTCTTAAAGTCCCAGCTAATGTGGCTGATTTGATCCAGAGACTCCGCCAGACCCCTCATTGTTGAGGTGTTTACCCACAATGTCTCGACAAAATCCCTGAATGATAGAAACCGTAATAAAACTTTACTTACGCCCTCCCAAATTTGACTTTACACCCCCAAACATGAAAATCCTGGCGGAAACCCTGATTGGATCACATGTTTGAGAAAACAAGCAAGCGTTAATTAAGTCAATCAAGATACTAGAGCGAAGCGAGAATTTTCCTTTTACCTGAGCAAGAACTCTATCCAGGTTTGAAACACATTGTAATTTAGACTCAACTCATGATCCGACGCAAGGAACGTATTAAGATGTGTAGGACCGATAGATCTGCACTCTCAGAAATGCAGAGCTTTATGCAGAATTAGTATAAATTTAGAGGTAGTAATATAAATTTAATATACATTTCTTACACACCTTAGACACCCCTTAAGTCATTCGATCTCTCCCGAAATAATTTACACACACACACACACACACACACACACACACACACACACACACACACACACACACACACACACACACACACACACACAC
>JAGDQP010000778.1:13053-35850 GCA_022664845.1 Lepisma saccharinum
ACCCGAAGCACATGCTTTTCCAGCCCCACTCAATTGCTTCTTCTCGGCCACGAAATTATTTGTTTTAACCTTCATGGAATCCTATCGAAACTTTTCGTTGAAACATCAACAAGAGATAGCAGGCCCTGGGTTCGATAGCAGCAGAAGTGCATCCTGGCGTATATATTTCTTCAGTCACACTACGTCTAAACTTATACTAATTCTGCATAAATCTCTTAATTTCTGAGGGTACGGATCTCTCGGTCCTACATCTAAATACGTTCCTTGCGTCGGATCATGAGTTGAGTCCAAATTACAATGTGTTTCGTAACCTGGATAGAGTTCTTGCCCAGCCAAAAAGAAGATTCTCGCTTTGCTCTAGCAGCGTGATTGACTTAACTAAAAGCTTGTTTGTTTTTCCTTTCTGAAGCACAAACATGTGATCTAATCAGGGTTTCCGCCAGGATTTTCAGTTTGAAGTGTGTAAAGTCAAAATTAGATGAGTGTAGTTTTGTACGGTTTCTATCGATTTTCCACATCAATTTTCTAAAAGTTCAGAGGATGCTGTCGAGACTTTGGGGGTAAACATCGCCACAGGGGGGCCGGCGCAATCATTGGATCTAATCACACGGAAAAAATAAAAGGTTACTAGCAACCGAAAAATGGCTTAATGTAGCAATGATCTGATAAATATAGAGATTAATAAGTACAAGGTTACAGGAATCCAGCTAAAAAGGTTTAATCCAGTGGGTTTCTCTAACCCTTGCACACAGGTTGTTTTGAAGGGTTATGATAAACAACTGTATTCAGTTAAATTAATCCATCCCAAAGAAGATTTGTAAAACTTTTCATGGAAGCAAGTTATTTTTGTTTTACACTACATGTAGCTTATTTATTTATTTATTTATTGAACACAACAGGTTATGCACCTAGTTCAGGTGTTCATTGTACATATGATACATTCTACAAAATACTGTATACATTCATATTTGATGCTTTGTGGTGACATTCTGTAAAAACAATTCATTACTTTAGATAACAATGAAATTCACTCGTATTTACATTAAATATGCCTAACTCTGGACATGCTTTAAGAATACAATTATATAATGAGCACATTCTCCTAATAGGCGATATATCTAATACATTGGTCCTTTGGGGTGGGAGGTCGAAGACTGCAAAGGTCGAGTAACTCCTTGCGGAACGTGCAACCTTATTTCGGATAATAATTTTTCTGAATGAATTTTACTATGTACCAGTTTGTATAGAAAAGATAGTAGAAAATTAACTCTTCTATTTTCCAGAGACTGGAATGAGTATTTGTTTACTAGGTCCAAGTAGTTTTCGAATTTAGGATATATTCCTATTTCTTTGTATGTTAAAAAGCGAACAAATTTAGATTGTATAATTTCGATTTCCCGTGTGTTCTTCTTTGTATTAGGATACCATACAACTGCAGCATATTCTAACTTCGATCGAACATACGCGGTATATAAAGTTTTTAAAACATCAATATTCGAGAAGTCACTTCCTTGTCTCATTACGAACCCGAGATTCCTAAATGCGTCACCAATAATACGCTTAATGTGTATCAAATGAGAGGTTGGACTTTATGGTCACACCAAGATCGGTGATAGAGTCTACTCGGACCAGTGGTGTTTCATTGATACTGTATTCAAATTCCAAATAGTTCCTTTTTCTAGTGTAAGTCATTACACTACATTTTGAAATATTTAATAACAACATGTTTGTTTTGCACCAGTTGGAGACTGCATTGATGTCATGTTGTAAGGAGAAAGCATCTAATTCAGAGGAAATGCTACAATAGATTTTTAAATCATATGCGAACAATAGCTTGTTGGAGGATGTTATTACACCGGGCAAGTCATTTACAAATAACAAAAACAAGAGAGGTCCTAGGTTCGATCCCTGCGGCACCCCAGAATTTATAACAAATTCCTCTAATGTAATATTTTTATAACGTACACGGTTTTTACGGTGGTACAAATAAGAAGCTATCAACTGGCGAAGGTTCGATGACAAGTTGAAAGACACAAGCTTACTGAGAAGGATGTCATGATTAATAACATCGAAGGCTTTAGAAAAATGTGTGTAAATTACGTCAACTTGACCTTTATTGTCTATTTGAGTAGCCAAAAAATGTGTGAATTCAACAAGATTAGTTACAGTCGATTTATTTTGTAAGAAGCCATGTTGGAAGGGAGAAATTACTGAGTGAATATATTTGTTCTTGTATAATAATTTCGAACACTTTGGCTGGTGCAGATATTATAGCTATTGGACGATAATTTTTAATATCTTTACTCATACCGCCTGATTTGGGAATGGGACGGATATAAGCAAGTTTCCATTTAGTAGGGAATTCGGAGGTAGCTAGTGACTTATTGAAAATTACTTGTAGTGGATATTTCAGTATCCGAACAACCTTTGATAATATAGGGTGGCACTTTATCAGGTCCATGAGATGTCCGTGGTTTCAGTTTTTTAATGGCTTTTTCTACGTCTTGCAGTTCAACGTGTTCAAGGGATAATTGATCTAAGAGTTCAGAAATATTGTGTTGTGCAAGAGTATTAAGGTTATATTTTGACACATTGTGTGTCATCTGGAAGTTCTTCATGAATGCTTTTGCGATACCTTTTTCATCCTTTAAAAGCTGAACCTCGTAATTTAGTGCATTGTATTCGGATTTACGTCCTTTATTTTTTATGTATGTCCAGAAGCTTTTTGGATCGGTTAAAATGTTATTTTCGCAGTTATGCAAATATCTTTTATACGCGGAGGTTATCTCTCTTTTGGTGAGAGCACGTATTTCCTTAAATTTATCATAATGATACGTAGCATCCCCAGTTGATTGTTTCCATTTTCTACGGTGGTATGCCTTTCTCCTAATCAGTTTAATTATGTAATTTAAAAACCACACAGGACAATTTGATTTCGATCTCTTTCGCGGTAAACATTTATCAAAAATACCGTATAATATACACATGCTTATCAGAATAATGGAAACAACTGTAGTTGGCAACACGTCAGATGTATGGGTTGGCAGTGGTGTCGTGGCGACCGCAGCGCCGGACTGCTGGTGGTGGTGTGTTAGGTCGGTCTTCATACTACGTCAGGCGTCGTGGAACAGGAGTGTGCAGTGGCTGCAGCAGACGGAGGTAGTGTAAAATGGGAGACCTCTCAGAGTTTCAAAGAGGGCAAATTGTTGGTGCGCGGTTATGTGGAGTGAGTGTGACGGCAGTGGCTAGTGTGTTAGGTGTGTCGCCAGGGACAGTGTCGAAGGTGATGACGGCCTACACAACACACGGGAAAACCACATCGGGGAAGCGGAACAGTGGGCGGAAGAAAAGCATCAGTGACAGGGCACGCCGGGTATTAAAGCGCATTGTCACGCGGAACCGTCGTGCCACTGCGGCGCAAGTGACGGAGGAACTCAATCAGCACCTCCCCCAACCTGTTTCGACAATCACAGTCCGCCGCGAATTACATGACATGAACTTACGGGGTCGTGTTGCACGGGCCAAACCTCTCATCAGGGACCAGAACGCTTTAGCACGCCGCAAATGGTGCCGCGACCATGCAACTTGGACCGTTGACGACTGGAAACGTGTGGTATGGTCGGATGAGTCACCATTCACCCTATTCCAAACCACGGGCCGTGTTTATGTGTGGAGAACGCCCAAAGAAGCGTATGATCTGCAGTGTCTCCGCCCAACTGTGAAACATGGCGGCGGCACGGTGATGCTGTGGGCCGCAATATAATGGTTTTCATTGGGTCCTGTGGTCACACTTCGCGAACGCATCACTGCCAACGATTATGTCGCAATTTTAGGAGACCACTTGCATCCTATGGTCCGGATGTTGTTCCCGGACAATGACGCCATATTCCAGGATGATAATGCACCCATTCACACAGCTGGAGTTGTTGCAACGTGATTTGAGGAACATCGGGATGAAGTTCAACACCTCCCCTGGCCCGCCCAATCCCCAGATCTCAACATAATTGAACATCTGTGGTCCATCTTGGAAACACGACTCCGGCGACGATTTCCACCTCCATCCTCTCTCACAGAACTGGCCGATGCCCTGCACGAGGAATGGTGTAATATTCCACTTGCTACCATTCACGACCTCTATGCCTCCATCCCACGTCGCATCAAGGCTGTTCTGAAGGCGAAAGGTGGCCCGACACCATATTAATCTGGTAAGTTGCACTTTCGTTCAGGTGTTTCCATTATTCTGAGATAAGCATCTGTATTATAGTATGAATCAACAGCTTCATCAACAGTCGAGCTATTAGATACGCTTTCCAAATTCGCTGATTCAATAAAGCAATATAATTGTTCATAGTTGGCTTTGGAGAAGTTGTAATCCATTGATTGTGACTTTATTGCATTTTTTATTCGCTTGGTGTACAGGAATTCTGCTAATAAAGCAGGGTGATAGGCATCCTCAGGGACGATTGAGTCATGTTCACGCGTTACAAGAATACTGACAATGTTGGAAAGTACTAAATCTAAAGTTTTGCCATATGTGTTCCTGACATCATTGAGAGATTTTAAGTTATAAAAATTAATCAAACAATATAATTCATGGCATATTGATGTTGAACTAAGAAAATCATAATCGGTTCCTGTGACGTCTCGGATGTTATAATCACCTATTAGGAGAATGTTGCTTTCAGGTGGTAATGTACTATATATAAAATCAAAATAACCTTGATATACTGAAATAGGAGACGCAGGTAAGATGTAGACAACACAAATAAATATACAAGTAATATTATTTACAAAAAGTTTAGCTAGTATACAGTCTACGCCTGGTATATCAGGAGAAGAAACTCTCTGAACTCGAAATTTTTTATTCAGAGCTAACAAAACGCCACTACCTGACTTTTTCCAGGAAGAAAGTAAATTTCTATCAGCTCTTGAAACAGTATATCTTGAGTCAAAAAGTTCGGAATCAATATGACTGTCGGTGAGCCAAGTTTCGAATAATGCAATCGCTTGGTAGTTACTGTTTAAGATATTTTCATACAAAGTATTTACTTTGTTTCGGAGACCACGAGCATTCTGTATGTACAGATTAAAGTACGCTTGCTTCCCTGAGAAAGCATTACACGCAAAGTCAGATTTGTTTGCATCTTCTTTTGGGTTCGCTGAACCACTTCCCCCCCTACTCCATCACAATCATCCCTTCTTACCTGTATGCTTGAGTTTCAGCTACATTTCCGCAGGCTATTTACGCTGGATTTTTGGGCAATGGAGCTTCTGGTAGTAACTACTGATTTCGAAGAGAGAGAGAGAGGGGAGGATACACTAGATACACTACTCACTGTATTTCTCTCTGAATCACTTGACCTGCTATTTTTAGATTCGCTTTTACCTGTTATCGGCCCAAGGGTCACTTCTGTAGACGGAAGTTTTGTTCGGCTTTCCGGGAGGTCACAGGGGGTGGTAGTGGTGAGAGAAGAATGAGGTGGTGATTGTGTCAGTTTTTCATCGAGTTTCCCTTTCCTTCCTGCAGGCTGGTTACCCTGGGAGGCTCAGATGTCTCAGACGTAGCTTCCGTCTTTGACTTTCCTGTTCCGTTGATTTCACGATTCATTGGTTGTCCTTTTCCGTAATGTTCAAAGTTTAAGTCTTCTTCTTCTAACTCAGACAAAGTAAACCTTTTCCCATCGCAATACAAATATCTGTACTGTAGGTGAGCAAAACTGCCTCTTTTTCGAAATTCAACTAAATACTGTTGTAGTTTCACACGTTCGTTGCGTTGTTTCTGAAAAAAAAAATATAACTCCTGTTGGACTGGGATGGAACCGGAGACCTATCACATGGCAACGCGAAACGCTACCGACTACTTCAGGGAACTTCTGACGGTTATAGTCGATAATTTGTGTATTTCACGAGTGTTACGCTATGTGATATTCATTATACGAATCTCAATGTTGCGTTTACATTTACTTATTAACAGAATATAAATAATAATTTAATTTACACTACATTCCTAAATTTAAGGTTGCTATTTTAGATCCTAAGTTTAACCTTCAAGTTTTGGCGTTGGTACAGAACTTACACGTGGAAAACCCTCAGAGTTCAATGATCGCCATCTCGTATAGACAAAATTCGATTCACCTAACAACCCTTCTCAAGATTAAAGAGTAACTAATTCTCAGAAGGTTAAATTTACCAGCACGTTAAACGATTCACATAAGCGAGCAGCGGGTCAAACATGTTGTTTAAATTAACTGTGTGGTTTGTTTATTTATTCTTGTACCAACCTTGTACACCTGACTACCCACGAGACCCAGATTTCTGTTAAATGTTTCAATAGGTTACCATTTACCTAGAGTATTAGGTAGTTTCATGTCTCGAAAAGGTTGTGGTAAACGACCAGCGGGTTTCTTGCAACCCGTTTGGTCATTAATCTCGCAACATCATGACTTACTTAAAACTATTTTTTCGTGCAGCCACATTAGCAGGGAGTTTAAGACTAAACATCCGACTGAACACAGAAACAAAAAGTGTTACCTCGTAAAATCAAAGGAACAATAAAAGACAAGAACCCTGAGACGTCCCGATAGCCTAGTGAGACAGTTCGTCAGTGGTTAGCAAGCGGAAAGGTTCTCTCTCCGCTTGCTCAGTTTAAACGAGCTGTAGTGGTGTGTGTGTTGGAAGACTGAGCGTTGTCTCCGATACAGTGTTTGTGTGTAGATACTTTTGAGTTTTTGTGAGATAAAATATAGTATTATTCAATTCGATATAAATGGCGAATAATGGAGAACAAGTAGTGCGAGAAAATACTTTGAAAGTTGACTTTAGTAACTTTCCTCATCGTCCCCATATTATTTCGATACATGATATGGTACATGATTGCCTATGTCTAGCACCTAGTGAAGTTGTTGCTATAGAAATATGCCATTACTTGAAGAAATCGTTTATTAAATGTGAAAATAATGAATTAGCTGAAAGGGTGTTACAAGAACGACAAGATGAAGTAATTTATATTGAGAATGGCACAAGATATAAACTATCTATTGAACTAGAACGTCCACCGGAACCTAGTTTCATATTAACGACTGTACCTCTTGAAATAACGGATCAGTATATTGCTGAATTTTTTACAGTGTATGGCGTGGTCTCCGTGAAACCTTGTTTTTACAAACAGCTACGCTATGACGTGTACAGTGGTAAAAGACAGATTTTCTTTGAGAAATTACATCGTGTTCCACCGAGATTTGTTCGCATGTTGAACTTTAATGTCCAGATTTTTTCGACTGATAATTTTATTCCACAAAATCCTCCTCAGTCTATCACATCTACCCGTTCTGAAAAAGAGCAAGATCCAAATCTCGTCATAAACTCTACAAATTTCCCTACAGTACAGCAAAGCTTGCAACAAAACGAAAGCAGTGACCTTCAACCAAGTTTGATTGCTCCTGTTCCATGCGCGCCGGGTGGCAGCGTTGACAAGGATGTACATGACATTGTATCGCCTGCAAGAAATGCAGCAAGTGTTGTGAAGGCCAGTAACGATCAAAACGGAACATCAGATAGTTTAATTGACAGTGTTTGTGATGCGAATGGCAAGTTATCGTCTATGCATGAGGCACCTAATAGTCGCGTAAGTGTTTCTCAAGAAGAATTATTTTTTCAAGTGGAAAGTGTGAGTGATCAAACAATTGATAAAGAAGATATCAAGAATCCCACAAACGTTCTAAATCAAGAGGACGAGAGTATCGGTGAGTTATACAAGGGAGATATATCTTCAGGGGAGGAGGAAAGGGGAGGGGCAGACTCCAGCCCTTTTCGCAGCACACGTTTCAAACGGCCCAAGGTAAGTGCCACATTTCAGTTGATTAGAAAGAAAACAGCTCGAAAGTCAAAGAACTATAACCTATCTACAAGAGAAGAGGAAGGTAGTGGCTCGGACCTGTTTCTTAAGTACATTACCTCGTGACAGTGCATACCCTCCGAACACCATTGCATTCAATTTTCTTTGCTTTCTGTTCAAGTGTGTGATAGACCATTTGGTACATAAACACACATCATTCAAAAATGTATACAAACGGTGCTGGTTGTGGACACAAAATCACGATGGCAGTATTTCGTTGCGTAGTAATAGTATGCTTACTATTAGACAGCTTCAAACTTTCAGGTGACACTATATAATTCGATATGGCTAATAAACAAAACTTATATAATTTCAAGGTCGCGACGTTTAACGTATGTAAAGCGTATAGTGAAAAAACTAATCGTATTATTACTAAGTATGTGCAAGAATTGGCCATACAAGTAATTGCGTTGCAGGAGATTAGCCACAATAATCTGCAGATTCCTAACTTTACCTATATAAAAAATTATAATGTAGAGTACAAAGTAGGTTGCAGCTTTGCAATCCGTAATGACGTTGATTTTGAAGAAGTTTTTAAAACTCCAGATGGACGCATATTTAGTATAAAAATTGACGATTTAATTATAATTAATGTATATATGAATAGCAGATCCGAGGGTCGACAGGAGAGAGTTCGTTTGTTTCTGGATTTAGCGAGGTATCTACAACCCATAAAAAGAGACAATATAGTGCCTGTGGGTGATTTCAATTCCATCATTGAAAGGCCGGCCTCTACATCACCGAATAACTTTAATAAAGAGTTTGAACAAATTATGAAAACTTTTCAGTTATGTAAAGTTTGGCAAATATTGAACCCAAACAAAATACTATATACGTATATTACTAACTTATGTAAGAGTAAGCTAGATTATATTATAATGAGCCCAGATATGAAACCGCGGTTATGCACTATAAAAGTCTATAAATTAGCGTGTTCTGACCATTGCTCCTTAGTAGTTGATTTTAAATGGGGGATACATTTATTTATGCGTAAACCATATACATGGCGTTTAAACGCTCATTTTTTGAGTGATGAAAACTTTCAAATATTAACACATCAAGTGTGGTTAGAGACTGATAAATATTATCGCACACCTCAGACACTTTTACGTGTTTGGGAGAAAACAAAAAAACGTTTCAGGAATGCCTATAAATCCTTTACATTTAAACATTATGAAGACAAAAGAAAACTGTTAAATTTTTATCAGGAGTTATTACAAGCATATAATGAGAAGGCCATGCAAGACGTCGCTTTTTTACGAAATGTTAGGAAAATTCAAGAACAGATTAAGTTATTGCTAAACGATTGTGTTCGGGTCTCACTAAAAGAAATCAATTAAGTAAATGTGGTATATCTGAGACTATTAATCTTGCTAATATTATTATGGACCGCAAATGCAAAGAAAAGAACTTCATAAAGAGATTCCGTAATGAAAATGGCCAAATCTTTGAAGGACAAGACATTTTTCAAGGTATTCGAGACCAATATTTATCCTTATTTCAAAATGGGACAAAAGGGGATGTGAATGTATTATCTGTTTTCAATTTAGGAAGATGGAGACTTTTTGCAAGCACCTTTTACGGAACATGAAATTAAGGTTTCGATACAACAATTACATACCACGTCAATGGGGGGAGAGGATGGTCTTAATAGCCAATGGATGAAACAAAATAGTGAGAAAATTGTCGTCCATTTAGTGTCTGTTTTTAATACTTTCTGGCAAACCCCTAAGGGCGATACAGATTTTTTACATCTATCGGTGTCCTGTTAAAAAAAATAATACTGGCATGGCATCAGTAGACAATTCTCGTCTTATTCATCTACAAAATTGTGATACTAAAACTTTCCTTAGATGCGTTGTTAATAGACTACATCACATAATTCCTAAATTATTACACCCGTGTCAAAGTGGTCATAAAGGGACCATCCCTATCTATGTTCATCTCATGAACATCCGTGACGTGCTATCGCATGGACATGAAGGGGCCACAATACCTTTACTTTTACTCAAGACTGATTTTCGTAGAGCATATAACACCGTGAGTCATAGCTATTTATTTAAGGTACTAGAACTTATGAATTTTCCGCTAAGGTTTATAAACATGATGCAATGGGTTTATGCCAATCGTTTCTTTAAATTATCTATAAATTCTGTTATCATCTCTAAAATCAAAATCAATGTTGGGGTCAGGCTAGGCTGTTGTTTGGCCCCGGTATTCTTTAGTTTGTCAATGGTGCCATTTGTCACGGCAGTATATAAAGTTCTAAGTGGTGTTACATTTATACACAATCCTTTAAAATGTATCTTTTACGCTGATGATGCGACTTTTCTGGCTAGAAATGATCAAGAAATAGACGACATTTTTCATGTTGTACAAGCTTTAGAAAATATATCTGGTATTGTGCTTAATCCTCAGAAAACACAGGTACTTAATTTACAAGCTAAGATACAGGATCCCAATTTACAACAGATTAATGTCAAACGATCTATTACTATACTTGGTGTGGAATGGTATAGTGACTTTTCTCAAACTGTCACAAATGCAGAAAATAGGATATTAAAAACGTTTACCATTGATACGCTAACATATAAGAGTTGCCTTACATCGTTACTAGATAGGGCTAGATTTTTTAATATTTTTGTCTTAAGTAAAATGTATTATCAGTTACAATTGTTTCCTGTATCCAACAAATTTTTTGCCCAAATACATAAATATGTCGGATACATTTTATGGTATCGACAAATTCTTAGAACACCTCGTTATCTATTGTATAAAAAACTGGAGGATGGAGGTATTAATCTGAAAAACATCCAGTTACAAGCTAAAGCATTATTATCTGACAGATTATTACAAGTATTGTGCTTGTATACTGACAATTTGTCGTCTGATGTCACAATAAGAGCCTTAAGGGATATTGATGATGTTGCCCCGGTTGACATAAGTTCCATTAGGGGTCCTATGAAATATTTTACTACAACCATACTTGATTTTGCATATGCGGTTATAGGTAAAATTCCAATGGAATTATATTCAGTTAAACATTTCTATCTCCAGTATTTGAATACACAGATAAATAAGTTAGAAAAACAATATGTTCCAAATAGTGAAACATGGTCTTTATTATGTCAGAATTTGGCTGTTTTAAAATTTGATTCAGTTTTACATCATCATATGTTTATACAAATATATAATTTGGAATCTTATGGGTGCAATTTGTACATAAAAGGTATTCGAGAATATAAGGCCTGTAGTAAATGCAAGAAAAAAGAAACGTATACACATAAACTAATAGAATGTGCTGATAAGGACGATATTTGGAAAAAAATTCTTACTATATCGGGTCGTATATTGCGAATCAGTGTAAAAGACTTGACCTGTGAAAACATATTTAAAGATTCATCATTCAGAATGTTTCCAAAAACGAAACAAAAATTTACGATGTGGTTCATCGCTAAGATTTTATATGTTTTAAAATTTGAAACTGATATGATTGATGCAAGTTGGTATGTAGAATACTTATTATACAAATATCAGCAATTGAGTCTAAAACAGAAAGTGCCTGGCTTTGCTTCATATTACAAAGCGTTATATTGAACATATAATTTTTGTGTATGTAGACTATCGTAAAATGAGTTAAAGTTTTGTTTTCTTTTTGTTATGTTCAGTTTTTGTAGTTCATTAATATATCACACTTTCATTTTTTTTTGTACGTTTTGATATTGATCTGAAAATAAAAACAATTAAAAAATTAGTGAGAAAAGCGTTGAATAACTGGTCAGAAGTTCATGAGTTCAAACACCAAAGCGAACATTTTTTCTTTTTAATAAAAAATAATTGGCAACTCAACTTTGACTTGTTTTTACATTATCTATAGTTCTTTTTCAATTGTAACATTTTATTTTATACATGTCAGTCTTTTGAGTTCTACTTGAATTGTTCAGATTATTTCCTTTAATGTTCACTCAGAAAGATGCACATACACACTTATTTATAGCTGCAGACAAATACACTACACACACTTATTTATTGCTATCACACGATTTACTTAATTTGTTCTTAACGTTCACATATAATACAGGGCTTGTCTTGAAAGCAATTGAATTGATACTGGTAAAGACAAGTTATTAAAGATATCATCAATTACATTTAAAAATCTTCAAAGTAGAACCCTTTCGATACTTCGAAGATACCTCGTCGTGGCTGCTTGAATGGCTTGTACTGTTTTAAAATATGGCTTCCTTTCATGACCCTCTTGAGCCGGGGAACAGAAAAAAGTCGCAGGGAGATAGGTCTGGGCTGTACGCCAGGCTGTGGCAAAGTTCGAATATTTTTATTGGACAGAAACTCCCTGGGCGCCAAGGATGTGTGGATCAATTCGTTGTCATGCTGGTGGTTCCAGCTGTCGGTAATCTCCAGATGGACGCGGTTGACTCGTTGACGAAGTCGGTCGAGCACTTCGACGTAAAATGGTGCATTTACAGTTTGTCAACAAACTCTTTGTGGACGACTCCTTTCGAATCGTGGAACAGAATGAGAATCCCTCTTCTCTCCCCTCCTTGAAGACCTTATGTCAATTAAAAACCATCGTTCGTTTTACTCATCGTCGAATGCTGTCTTTATCATTTCAAAAGTCCCGGGTTTTCCGAGTTTGACGCAAAATTTAATTGCATACCGTTGTTCGATGGAACGTTCCATTATTTTCAGGACACGTCACTTGTACAAGTGTTCACTAATTCCACGATCCTCACGCTCCAACTACTTGTAGACAAACGGGACCGGTTACAATGCTTAGCTAAGACCCACCACCACCCCACCCAATCACAGATTTCCCCACCCAATTTGCATGCGCCACACGCCAGAATCTGTCCAATTACTTTCACAACAAACCCTGTATACCGACGTTCTTTCAACACCCACCACTTCTCACATGTTATATATGTTATATTTTAAACATAATAAATAAATTACTTATGTCCTGAAATGACTGTATGAATGCATATACAACTGATTTATTTTAATGTAATTGTTTCATCTAATTATTCATACTTTGAGGAATATTCATGTTTAAATATAATTATTTTTTGAAAGGCTACATTGTCGAAGAAGTTACTGTATAAGATGTTATTATTTGTGTCATTTCGCTTGAAATATTTTTATTCTGGATATTACCAGCACAAATTTGTCTATATGTCTTTGACTGATTACATTTTCACGTATAGTTTAGTGTACAGAATTCACAGAAACAAAGCCAATCAACAACTGAACGTACTTTCTGGACTTTATTTTCAGATGTCTGGCTCGTCCAGTGGAACGCTGCTCAACTTCTGAGTATCGAAACTAGGCAACAGCAGTTCAAACCTTGTTTTTATCAAATATCTTTCTACAAGGCAAAAGTGAACAATCGAATAGTAACTTCTGTTCCTAAATGTCTGAATCGTAATGAATGCAGACGCACCGCAGCGATTAGTTACTATTACGTAGTATAATTAAGTGTACCATCTCAGTATTTAATGTAATAGTCGGTATAGGTTGGTAATCGGGATACATTAAATTAATAGGAAGTTAATGTAACAACATAAAAGTAGTAAGCATATTGGAATTGATAAACGGGAAAGATGCCTTGCAATAGAACCATGATATGTCAAAACGTAAAATAAATAAAAAATTAGGTGACGAATTGGATTCCTCTCTCGATGCGTTGTACGAGATAACCAGTTCCGTAAATACACCTAGGTCGAAGCGAAAAGCAGAAACACAACCACCACTAAAGTTTTATTTTACACGGCAAGAAGCGCGTAGAGCGAAAAATAAAATTAAAATGACGGAACAAATTCCGCCACCACCTGCCAACAGTAATTATATTACGGTTCAGAATCATAGCTTTCTCACCCCAAAATTTGATGCCAGTAAGGACGATATAGATTTTTTTAAATTTGTACGAGGATGCCAAACAACATCTATGTTGGTATGATAATAAGGCAAAACAGATTCTACAAAGTACATCTGTAGGAAAAGGTAGGAACTGGTTACAGGTGCGGATCCAAACAGGAAATTGGAATCAACTGTCTTACAATGGAATTAAAATGAATGTGGTTAAAGCATTTACTCGAGTAAGTCCAAAAGTTGACGGAAGACAGGTCTTGAGAGACCGAGTACAAGAACGACATGAGTCAGTTCGATAAATTATACTTCATTCATCGTTATGAGCCAACAATGGAAGAAAGAGACCAGGTTAAAATTGTAGTTTATGGCAGTGATTCCGTCTTGACCTTTCAGTCTGGCGGGCCCGATTCCATTCCTATCCAGCGCGGCGTTTTTCGACTAAAATGAGAGCTTCAACTATTTATAGAACTCAGAGGTCTTCTCTAATTAAAGAGACACGTTGCATCACTAGCTAGAATCAGAAAGTACACAGTGTGTTTGTTCTTTATCACAATAATAAATCAATCTAGTTTCAATGTTCTTCATTGATCTTCTCTCTCCCTGTCTTTCTTTTCACGACTTCGTCACTTCCTCTTTTTTCTCTTCTTCTTTGTCTTTCTCTGTTACTCATTCCTTCTCCCAACACACACTCTTTATTTTTATCTGTGTGTATGTGTGTGCGTGTTCATTCTATCTCAGTAGGTGGGGGGATTCCTCGGTAAACGTAAACAACTCCAGTATCAAATTACTCCCTCCTGGTGCTAAAATTGGAGTATTTATATAATTTCGGTCCACCCCTGACTTTCCCCTCCCCCTAGGAAATGTTTGTGTACACGTGGTGTGAAAATTTCGGTGCCAGATTGAAATGGAATATTTTGATTTGCATAATAATAAAAGAAATTTGGAATGGCTAGATATTATTTGGTAATGTGTAGTATGAAATACCTATTGCTGAATATGGCAGAAATAAAATTGAATTGACTGAAAATCCAATGATATGAATCAATATTATTGATTTCAAAATAAATGCAACATTTTGGACTGCCTACAAAAGATATTTTTAAAATCATTGGTAAAATATTTCGTTTTACTATTTCTCGATATGAAGAGAAAATGAAATGTCACTTTTTCAGGCCGAGACCAAGTGTGTTATGAAACTTTTGTTGTCATGGACTTGGGGGAATATGTGTTGTTTTTCTTCTTGTGTGTGCTGATTTCTGGAGCTGGAAACTGTTTATTGAGAAAATAATAGGGAGAAAATGAAATGTTGCTTTTTTGGGGGGACGAGACTAAATATAAACTTTCACTGACGAAACATGTAAACGAGATGCCTGAGTACCATATGTCTGGTTGTGTCGGCGATCTTTGCAGCTAAAGAATCAAATGATTTGTTTGCTTTGTTGTTAGTGGGGAAAATAATAGAAGAAATTGCTGTTTGTTTCCGTACGACAGACCGAGATATTGCGTCGGAAAGCAAAATATAAATAATTTATATATTAACTTAAACATCAGCATTTGGAGAGCATATGGTATTGTTAACTGGGAGGTCTGAGAAGGTTACAAAGAACTCGAGCAATGAATACAAAGGAAGTTAAAAAATATAAGCACTGGATTTTTTACCTTCTCTAAGAAAAGCATCATCATTTTTTATTGCGGAAATGTTTACGCGCCACGAAAGGGGACAGAAGAACATAAGAGGGTGTCAAGTTGGTTTATGACTTTGGTTTCGGCAGACGGCCGCAGACTCCGGGTGGTCGCGACATGTGTTATTTTTTCGCTGGAAGGGTACAATCGGATATTTGCACACATGCAGACAAGACAATAAAAATCAGAGAGAAACAAAGATAGTTAAGATAACAAATTATTGATGAAGCTGAGCGGAATTTAAGTTTATTTTCCATGGAAAGTTTATTTCAGCGCCTAAAACGAGAACATTTAGACGAGTGAATATATATGTGCTGTGGAAACCTGGGGGAAGAAATCAGTTCATATTGAGTTGTGATTCAGTCAAGGTGCTTGTTTGTGTCTGCCCGTTTCTTTCTTCCTTTATAGAAGACTGAAGTTAAGAGGTAAGTAAAAAATACTTTGATTTCATAAATACAGATATTTTAACTGTACATTTACGTTTATTTCATAATGAAAAATATTGTATTTTATAATCAGAATTCCATTTTTATGAAAATGTATGTAAAGAAAAAGAGACAGATCGTAACTTTAACAAACTCTAGAACATATAGTTCTAAGATGTACCGAAACTGAAAATTTGGTATTGGATCTAAGAAATAGAATAAGGGATGTAAACACGGCAGAGGTCCTGCAAACACCGGAACTCGCCTTGATACTTCAGGAGCTGACATCAAAAATCTCAAGCTACTATAAAGAGAAATTTATGAGGGGAAGGATGACATAGATATATGGATAAATAAACTCAATATAGAAGATAAACGATTACGGGTTTCGTGAGGCGCGAGCGTGTCGTGTGTGTGCGGCGTCGCGCGGGTGCCGAGCAAGCATCTCGAAAGAACATTATGTATCGAAACGTGTTCAAATAACCATCCAGATGTATTAAAGACAACCGAAAAGTGGCCTAAATAAAACTATACAGAATAACTAATTAGAACATGATTATCAGCAAATAAAGTGAATAATTGGTCGCTGGAAGCCAGTGGCAAATTAGAGTGCCTTGTGCAGGAATCCGGCACAAAAGACGCTCATAGTGTGCGTGTTGAATAAATGTGGTGGCGGGAAAGTGTAGTGAAATAGTAAAACACATAATAATTAAAATATTTAACAACAACAAATAATCCAAACAACACTTACATTCCGGAACCCGGAATGGGAGCGTACAGCAAAATAGCCTAGTGTATGTGTGACCAAATGAGTGAATGATGGAGAGGGAAATCAGAAGAGGAATCTAATGTGGAAATGGAGGGAAACCTAGTAAGGATAACAAAGGTAGATGCATACAAACTTTGTAGGAGAACATCATTTCTACGGCTATGATTTGCCAATCCCCCCCCCCCTATTCCCAAAGGAATACAAGTGCAAATGACGTGAGAGTGAAAGTGTGGCAAGTGAAAACAACCTAAACCCTATGGTGAGTGAGGAAGAGGAAGATATCAGTAAAGAAGACGGCTAGGAAGGAGAAGCGGAAAAACTTTGTGGGCGAAACAACATTCCCACGCGCAATCCGAACCTAAAATTCCTCTCTTATCTCGTTGCAGGGGCAGCAAAAGAAGAAGATGCCGAATCAAGTCCATGTTTGTGTTGTCATTGTGAAGTCCGTGTGTTGTACATGTGTTTGTCCTAAATGTTATGTATCAATGTTTCCTTTTATAATAAAATTGCAAATATGGTAGGTAGGGAACTCCCCCCAAGCAAATGTTCTAAACATGAACTAAAGACCAGGAGAACCTTGGACGCCTGGTCAAAAGTCCGTCCCGCAACACCTGAAGTCTAAACTGAAGGAACATAGGAGCTTCTTGGAGTGCCGGAATTCCGGCAATCCAAGAATCTCTAGGGACAGCCTGTCCCAAAATGGAGAGAGCGAACAACTGCTCGTGCTGTACGTCCCCGAAAGTACACTAACTATTTTGTGTAAAGAATGCAGAGAGACAGGGGTGGAAGGCGGGTCCCCAAATGTAAAAAATGCTGTATTACTTGATTCGGAGCACCTCATTGCCCAGAGGAACGGCGATAAACATTGAAAATATTCAATCTTTAATGCTAGGAACGTGAGTTTTATGTGGAAGAGGATATAAAACAGCATTATGTCAGTACTGTACCGTGCCTATGAAGTGCCACTCTGAGCGTCATGGGTGCTAACGGTGCTACCAAACAATCCTTATGCTGGCTTATTTAATGGTAGGAACTGTACAAACATGAGAGTTTTTATATGAAAGAGGATAAAAACAGCATGATATCAGTATTGTACTGTACTTGTAAAGCGCCTTTCCGGGCGCCAGCGGTGCCAGTAAACATTGAACATATTTAATTTTTAAAGTAGGAACGTGAAAGTTTTATATCAAAGAGGATATAAACACCATTATACCAGTACTATACTACACTTGTAAAGCGTCCCTCTAAGCGCCTTGGACGCCAACGGCGCCACCAAACAATGCTTATGCTGGCTTATTTAATGGTAGGAACTATACAAACATGAGAGTTTTTATATGAAAGAGGATATAAACCGACATTATACTTGTACAGCGCCCCTCCGCCACTAAGCAATGGTAATACTAGTTTTAATCATAGGGATTGAACGAACACAACAGCTTTTATATGCAGGGAAGTAAGAAAAAATCATTAAGAGAATAGTATTCCGTGGTTGTCAATGACCTTCTAAGGGATTCGGAGTACCTCATGTCCCGCAGAAACAGTGATAAATATTGATAAAAAATTAATTATTAATAGTAGGGACTATACATATGTAAGAGTACTTATATGAAGGTGGATATAAAACAATACTATGTCGTTACTATAATGTGGTTCTCAACCATCATCGCGGGCCTCCAGGGCCGTGTTACGATACGTAAACGTTAAAAATATTTACTTTTTAATTACATGAGCTAGAGAAACGCAGTGAATGCCAAATTTGAGAGAGTAGTAAACAACATGAAGTCAATATTATGCTGAGGTAGTCAAATGTCTTTGTAGCCCTCCAGGGTCGGGTAACGGTATGTAAACATTGAAAAATTTACATGTTAACTATATGAACTAGAGAAACACGATCAATGCCAAATTTGAGAGAGTAGTAAGCAACATGAAGTCAATATTGTGTTAAGATAGTCAGGTGTCTTTGCAGGCGTACAGGGCCGTGTTACGCTATGTAAACATTAAAAAAGAATTTGCCTTTTAACCATATGCACTAGAGATATAGGATTAATGGTAAATTCATGGAAATATAACAGGATATTAAGGCACTACTATACAACCATGCTCAGACCGTTGGGCGACCTAAATATGGTGTTCGAACGTGAAAATCAACTAAGATTTGAAGCTTTTATTAATGACGGGAAATTAATCTAAAATGGTAGGGAATATCAAAAAACAATATTTCAGTACTCTACATCGTCACCTAAGGTCTTCTAGACATCAAATATAGCCGCCAGAGGTATAAATCGACTAAGATTTGAAGTTTTTAGTGATGACGCGAAATCAATCTCAAATGGTAGGAAATATAAAAACATTATTTGATATTTTTTTCTTCAATGCCTAAGGTCTACTATGACGCCAAAATGGCCGCGAAAGGTCCAAATCGACTAAGATTTGAAGTTTATAGTAATGCTGGGAAATGAATCTCGAATGGTAGGGAATATCAAAAAAACATTATTTCAATGCCCTACCTGGACATTTAAAGCCGTCTCAGGCATCAAATATGTCGTCCGAACGTAAAAATCAATGAAAATTAATTTTTTTTACTAATGATGGCAACATGTTGGCAAGCGCTAGGGAATACCAAAAACTAGGGATTATTT
The DNA here is from genome assembly GCA_022664845.1 of Lepisma saccharinum. NCBI lineage: Eukaryota > Metazoa > Arthropoda > Insecta > Zygentoma > Lepismatidae > Lepisma > Lepisma saccharinum. The sequence continues at coordinate 32,350 of JAGDQP010000778.1, forward strand.
GAGATATCTACTTCAATGCCTAAGACCTACTAGGCCGCCAAAATGGCGCCCGAACGAGAAAATAGGAAGTTTTTAGACAAACGTACAGACTTGTAATGTATAGCATTTTGAAACTTAACCAACGGAAAAGTAAAGAATCAGGAATGTGGGTGTCGAACACCCTCCACTCAACCCCCTCAAGCCATCTAAGATATTGATTTTGAAACCTAGAAACTATGAATAGCGTTGGCAACATCAAAGAAAGATCTTTTGAAAAAATATATAGAAGGCATATCAGACCCTCCCCCTCCCCTCCTAAGCATTTAGAACATTGATTTTAAAACCTAGGCAATATGGTTATCGTTGATAATGCAAAGGCTGAAAAATATACGAGGCATATTGAACTCAAGCCGCATGCAGGAAAAAATTATACTGTTTAAGCTATGTCTACATTTGAAAACATAGCAAAACTTAACTATTTTTTCTGAAACACATACCACTGACTAAGAAACAAAAGTGAATCGTTTGGGGAATGTGGCTGGTCTTGAGAGTTGCACATGCACCTTGAGTTTATTTGCCGTATTGTTGTCTTAGCGAAAGGAATGGCAGAATAATTACCATATGGTCACCATATGGCTGTCTTAAGTAATGGTAGGGATGGGGCATTGGGGGACACGTGTGTTCAGTCCTTACCATGTGGCGTTCTTAAAAAATTGAGAGGGGGTGTCTCTTATTTACGGTACGAGTGTGTGTAGGAGTGCATTCTGAGTTTGTGTCTTGATTAAAGTAGACATATAGTTGCTGGTTTCCGATATTGATAATTTGTTTTCTTGTTTACAGATTGCTCAATCAATATTGATTGATCTTTGCGATTTCTCTTCTAAATTTGAAAAAGCAGAGTAAGTTGAATTACATTTGTTTCTTCCAATCAATGATTTTTGTAAAGAACTTGTAAAGTTTCCCCTTGCAATAATTAAAAATTCATAAAGCAAAAAGAAAGTAACATTTTAAAATTTTAACTATATTTGTCTAATAATAATTCCTAAAAGAAAAGAGAATTCAAGTTTTCACTCGTGATTTTTTATATATTTGTCTTAAATTTTTGTTGGAGAAAAATATAACTATGATTCTTAGATTTTGATAAAACAAAAAGAGGATTACATTTAGAGTTTTGATAAACGACAAAAGAAGTATTGAATGCAATTGTCTATAAAAAGTAATTTAGGATTACTTCAAGCTAAGAAATAATTGTAGGTAAACAAATGTTTACTGTTATATATTAATATAAAATTCATGAGAACTGAAAAGGGTATTCCTCTTGTTATAGATTGACGCTCTGCATTTGTTGTACGAGGAGATATTCCACTGTTGCTAACGATTGTGAAGATATTCTGCTGAGGGTTTTGCCTACTCATTGAATTTAGTACGACTATGTAAGTTTAATTTTGTTTAGAATTTGAAAAGAAAAGAAAGAATATTTTTAAATTTGAAATTTAATTTTTAAAGTGCAGAAAAAAGGTCGAAGAGAAAATCAAAGGTATTTTTAACGCTTAGAAAAAGTTGGGAAAACAAAAAAATTTTCAACGTAGTGGAAACAAAGTAAAAATTTTAAAAGAATTTTAAAAATGTTTATATTGATGAAAAATGTTTTTGCATTTGTATGTTATTTGTCACTTTTCTTAAAGATTGATTTAGTGTTATACTTAAGAAACTTTCAAAATCTGTATTTCATACTTAATAAACATTTTATTACGTTTTAATAATAATTGGTAGTATATTAAAGAAAAAGATTCTTTTGAAACTAAATTTGTTTTCATGTTCTTACATAAGAATTGTTCTTTTTAACTTATTTGGATAACTTTATAAAATAAATTATATTGTTAATTTCAGATTTAATATTTTGAACATTCTCTTTCTTATCAGGAGTACTCAAAGTATAGGCACACAAGATTTTTAGCTCATTAGACGTTGAAACCGTCCTCCCTTATATTACAAGCGCCGATCAATGGGACATGTAATCACGATTTATCAACCGCTTGTAACAAAAGAAAAGAAGGCATCTAAATTAAATTTAGATCAGTAGCGCTTGGCTATGGTAAAAAACGAATTTCCCCGAAACAAGATATCACAAAAGGTCCTTCCGTTGCTTTAATTCAACTAGAAATATCAAAAACAAAATCTATTTATTTAAGAAATTTATTGATTAAAGTTAATCACAAGTTCTTTATTTACATTCGAAGAGAAGAGAAAAAAAATATTGTAGATATTCCAAAAGAAATTTGTTCTTTCTTGTGTCCAAGAAACTATTAATTCTTATTTAAAGGAAAACTTTTATATTTCAAAATTGAATTAGAATATTACACGACGAATATCTTCTCAAAAATATTTTTTTTTATTATTTTGCGAGAGATCAAGTTTTAAACAAATTTCCTCGATCCGACACAAACGAAGTCACTCAACCTAATTCAAAAGTTGTCCAAAAACTCTGTCCACGAAATGGAACAAAACAAATGAGAAATAAAATCGAAACTAACTCTCACTCATTCACACCAAAAGAAAATTAAAATAACACTTACCATTTTTCAACAGGAAATAAAGATCATGGAGGAAAAGATTACCATCCCAACTGGCGTCCTTCTTTTGACTCTTAAAAGCGGTAACTGAACAACCCAGCAATGAAACTTTCAAACAGTTAAACAAATCCATAAACGATCCACAATTTAATATGAATTTTTGAATTATAGTTACTATCTAAGTAAAAAATCTTGAAATGTTGAAGCAAAAGCATTTATGTTGAGCCACCTTAATAAAAACAGATCAAATGTGTCCTGATATCTACTAAAAAATTTCGACTCAACAACATTTGCCTAAATGTCACAAAATACTACTTCCAATTAAGAATTTCTTAGTTCAGTTAATTTCAGATTAATAACAATTATTAAAAATCAATAATTATTATAGAAATTTACTTTTATGATTTAATTTAATTTATACCACTTTTAACACTTTTTAATCAAAGGTCAAATTTAACTTCAACAAAATCTATTTAATCACGTTTACTCCTTTAAGACTGGACTTCAATTAAACCACGTATTAATGAAGCTAGAAATCCGGAACAAAAAGAGCAAGAATTAAAAAAGAGGAAAAAAATTATACGTATTGAAAGAGCAAAACCGGAACTGAAATTTTAATTACTAGACAGTTAAATGTTGTTCTGAATTAATCACAACTTATATCTGAAAACAAAACAAATTTAATCTTACGAACGTTTAGTTTAAAAAAATACTTTATAACTTCATAATTAATTCACTAAACTATTTATTGAACTTTATTAGAATTATGAATGAAATCAAAAAAGCAAACATAAATGAAACTTAAACAATTTAATTTTTAAGCTCACAAATTCTATTAAGATTAACTGAAAACCAAACTAATATTACTCACTCGCGTTTCCCTATCAAATTAAACTGAATTTATTTAATCCATGCGAAAAATCTCAAATAGAGAAAAATATTGAATTAA
>JAGDQP010000778.1:35860-58769 GCA_022664845.1 Lepisma saccharinum
TATTTCTTAAACAACTATAAATAAATAACTTAAAATGAAATGAATGACTAGCGGTCCATTACAACGTGCGTACGTTTTTCAGAAGAATGATGCCCTATGAGCAAATTTTTGTTCCTACAAAGGAGGATGCTTGGACAGGAAGTATAAAGTATTGAGTGCGTGGCAGTTGCTGTGCTATTTCCAAGCTGAAGGTTATAGTCCAGCGGATCATGGTATCAGTTGAATGTTTATTCTTTACCTGGTAGATATGTGCACGCACCGTGTTGGGAAAATCATTAATGCCTACCGTGTTGTAGCAGACATTCTTGATCTCTTCAGCATGGTACGTTATAGATTTGATGGTGAAATTCAGGTTCTGCGAATGAGATTTGATTACTTATTTGACAGAGGTATGATCGCCTGCGACCCTACTCGTTCTGAAGTTTTATACTCACCCCTAGGGAGAAGGGACGGTGATTTATTTTACACTAGACTGGGAGAGTTTCTAGTGCTTCCGTTTATTCCTGGTGGTAAACGCATCCCCTATGCTAATACATCTCGTAATAGTGTGTGGGGGTTACACAAAACCAGCGGAATCAAGTGGCATTGGAATCTGTCCCAGTACCTTCTAGTTCTAAGTTGTTAATATTTTCCCTGATGAATCCCCTTTTTCAGCTCTTTAATTGAGGATGAAACCATGGAAACTTTGATGGAAACCAACGTAGCCCATATGGAAGTGGATCGCATTGTAAACGAGGTGGCCAATAGCATGTTTTGATATTACCTCTCCTGAGACTAATGTCAGCAATCATTCTGGTCCCTCAAGACAAGACAGGGTCGGGGATAATATTGTTCACCAAAATGCCAACTAAGTACAAATCCCTTTCATGCTAACGTAAGCACAAATGCCTTTCTGGATATTGAAGACGTAGAGATAATTTCGGTGGATGATTTACCCCTTGATCCAATGAATGTTGAAGCCGAGATCATAAAACAAATGATGAATTATTTGATGAGCGATCATGGAACATGTGATTACGGCAACTACTTGTACGGTGCCGGAGAGCAAGTTGCTAGTACTAGTAGGGGTATACCTGGTAATAGTAGTAATGGCAGTATAGCAGCAATGCCTCTACTAATAATAATAACTGAAATTTTAGAAGTAACCGGATGCAACCGCATTTTCGTATTTTAGAAAGAGATGTTAGTCCAACCGCAAAATGTAAATGTCAATTATATGAAAACGTATTTTTTCAATCTTTTTTCTTTTGCTTTGGATATTATCATCCCAGACATTGAACCCGAAGCGTACATTGGATTAACTATCAACAGTCCAAATTGGACGGTCAACAGACCGATTTATGTCCCACTGAGAAGACGGGACGAATTAACACAATACGTTATTTTGCGCTCCACTGAAAATGTAATTCGGAGTAATGAAACTTTTCTTTTAGGCCATTTGAGCATAAAACTACATTTTGTGCGTTCTCGCAAAGGGATAGGGAGAGTAACCAAACGTCAGGACAAAATCATGGAAATGACTGCTCTTCTCGAGAAATGCATTATCTCGCCTCCAAACGACCTCTACTGCCTCCCACAGAATTTGGTTTTAGTCAAAGCAAAAGCTGAGGGTGACAAGGATAAAGTGTACGATTTTCAAAATTTGAAAAGGTATCAATGTGCCTGGATTAATGAGTCTAAAATTTTGTGTCATTCAGCGGGAGTTAATGTTCAGATGCTGAGAGGAAGTAGTGTTGAGGAAATCAATCAAATTCAGAGGCATTTGCTTCTGCCGTACACAATAGTAATGTATAAAAGGGATACAATGACACGAGAAGCACATATTCGTTTTGCATTTCCGCAAGCGCCAAAACTGCTCTATACCCACTATGACAATCAACATTATAGTACAATCCCGTTCATTAGTTCATATTTGCGAGTAAAGCATTATTGTCCCCTGTGCTTAATGGGGTATGTTGATCCCGAGTGCAATCAATGTGAATTTAAATGTAGTTACTGTGAAGTTAGTCATTCTATTTTAGACAGGGTAAAAGGCTGATTTCTCTGCTCCGATTGCAAGAGAGTATTTTCTTCAATTCAATGCATTACAGATCATCAATTGGTATCTAAAATCTGCAAGTCTGTATGTTATAATGTGAAACAATGTCCGACTTCTCCTTCCATCGCTGATATGCGGAAAAGGAAGGATAAAAAACAGAAACATCAATGTGGCGAACACTATTGCAGACAATGTTGGAAGTATGCTATGCCTGAACATCAATGTTATGTGAGGAAATTAAAACCTGAAAATTATAACGAATACTTGTATATTGTCTTTGATGTAGAGACGATGCGTCTTGGTTCAAACAAGAAGGGCGAGCGTGAAGTTGTAGTCAATCTCTATGTAGCACACTTAGATGTCATGATTGTAAAGATGAAGTATCGAGCCCTACGTGCATGGTTTGTGAGAACGCGGAAAATGGGGTATCCGTGATTTTTCCTTTAAAACAATGAAGGAGTTTATCAGCCATGCATTAATGAAACGCCGTTCGTTTTAGAAGACCGTGGTTCTTTCCCATAAAGGAAGTAGGTATAACATGATTCTGGCGGCCAAGAGTTTATTAGTGAACCAATGTTTTGGCAAAGAGTTGAAAATGATTGCTCAAGGCCACAAGATAATAGAAATGGCTCTGAGTAGCAGAAAAATTATCTTCCGGGACACCTTTCTGTACATGGGTGTTAAGCTAGCCAAACTCCCTAAATCTTTGGGCTTAAGAAACAATCTGAACAAAGGTAAGTTTCCATATCTCTGTAATGTGCCGGAGAATCAGGAATATGATGATGTCTTCCCTGATTTTGACTATTATTACCCAGAAAGCCAGAATGAAGAAGAATACAAAGCGCTGAATTGGTGGCATGACGAATGTGTTACAGCAAAGTATAAATTTAACATGCAAATAATTGTTAGAATACTGTAAGAACAATGTAAAGATCTTAGCTAGTGCAGCAGAGAAATTTTCTAACATAATCGAAGAACGTACGGAGGGTCTAGTATCGGCAACAATCGCAACCTTGGCAATAAAAATGTTTCACACTCTTTACGTACAGGAAGAGACAATTGCAGTTATCCCTCCACTCGGATATGAACATTGAGACCGCCAGAGTAAAAAAGCCGTACAATGGTTAAGTTATATGTCAAACATTAGAGCAAAAAATCCGCCATGCAGCAAATGGAGGCGAGTATAAAGTTGGAAAAATATTTGGTAGACGGCTATGCAGAGGAAACAAACACAGCGCTAGAGTTCGAGGGCTATTACCACTATGGTTGCACTATTTGTTATCCTTATCTCAGTCAGAAAGCCATCGAAGGTGGTGAAACCTTGGAACAAAAGTATAACCGGACCCTGGACAAAATTACATCTTTGGAAAACGCATTAAAGAAGAAAGTATTTGTGACGTGGGAGTGTATGTGGGATAAAGGAGTAAAAAATATAAGCGTATCCAGGACTTTATGAACAAACACTGGGTCTTAGTCCGTAGGATGCATTCAAGGGTTGCAGGACGGAATGTTTCAGGTCCTTGTTCAGAAAATGAAAAGATATGGTATTATGACGTTGGCTCACTTTATCCATGGGTAATGGCAAGAAAACCTTTGTCGGTGGGACTGCCCAAGGTGTACAGGGACAAAAATAATTTCTTCATAACAGAAGTTGAGGGTCTTGTAGACTGTACGCCCCATCAGCCCTGAAAATCCCACCATTCCCATACAATATTAATGTTTGGTTTATGCCGAACATGGATGGAAGAGAAAAATATCGTGTAGTATAAGCACGACTCGGAACAACGGATGTTTAGAGGAACGATCCGTATGTACGAACTTCAAAAAGCAATGAATAAGGGATATAAAGTCAAGGAAATACATGAAGTGTGGGCATTTGAAATGAAATCTGGATTATTTATAAAGTATGTAGGAAGTTTTCTGACGATGAAACAAGAATCGCGTGTCTTCCTGCAGATTGTGAAACTGAAGTGCAAAAACAGGAATATATTAAGAAATATGAAGAACATGAGAATATCACGACGAATATCACGAAATTTGAAAATATTAGCCATAATCCCGGTTTGAGGTACATTTCTAAAATTTTCCTCAACTCTATTCGGTAAGTGGGGTCAAAGAACCGATCTCCCTCATGCTCGTGTTATTACGGACAGTCAGACATTCTTGAGTCTCCTGTTCTCCCGTCAGTACGAGCTATCGTCCGTTGTTCCGATGGGACATCGGCATCTCATTGTAACATCATTGTAATGATGTTGAGAAAGAGAACACGACACTCCCTTTTGCCAATTGTTTTGCAGCCATTATATCGTCGTGGGCACGTATTCAGTTATACAATCTGATTAAAAAAGTGGGCTACGATAAATTACATTACGTAGACACTGATTCCATCATGTTTATTCGAAATAAATATGACAAGCCTCCGCTTCGGAAACTCTTCGGGGCATTATTTGATGAAATAGAAAATTGGTGGAAAATTATTTTGTTTATTGAATCAGGTTCTAAAATTTATGCACATCGGAAACGTGAAATTAGTACGGGGAAGGTGGTCGACGTCATCAATATCCATGGAATAACATTGAACTATCGTGCGCTAAAGGATATTAATTTCGACTTGATTTATGGTTTAGTCATGAAGAAAAGTCAAAAGTCATTTTCTCCCCAAATAATATCTGCAGGAAGGAGGGGTTTGTTGTCATATCGCGTCCCAAGGCGAAAACACACCAAATGACGAACAACAAGAGAAGACGAGTTGTACAGGACATAGCGACAACATACTTTAAGACACTCACTTATAGATATCGTAATGTGTAAATTGGCATGTATGGGTGTGTAAATATATGTTAATTTTTATGTATGTATTTGTGTATATATGTAAATAGGTAGAGAAGCTGGCTTCATGTTCATGACGGTATAAAAAGGAAATCTCTGTTGTCATGGGAACAGTAGAATTCGAGATAACCTTTCAACACCCTTGAACGGTCATGATTGGGGGCCATCGTGAGCTGGTAAAACGTGCTTTGTTAATAGATTACTTCACTGTAACAAAATGTTTACTATTCAATTTAATGAAATCGTTCGGTGCTATAGAGCGGTGGTACCAAACTTATATGTATCCAATATAAAATTTCACCATGAAATCCCAGATATGGAAACATTTCAAACACAAACTAATTCATTATTAAATCTAGATGAATAGATGAGTAAAACTAAATGAGTAGATGAGATGGCCGTGTCGCCAACCTGTTCACGTGGTATGCGCATCACAAATATTTATCTGTGATATTTACTGTGTAAAACCTATTCTCAAAAGGCAAACATGCACTTGCCATTTCTTTAAATGCTCATAATATTCTAGTGTATTTCCCCGTGACAAATACAAATTCAATACTTGGCACGAGAAAATATGCGTCATCATGCCAAGGGTGTTGTAGAGGTGTTTGAAAAAGCTACAGCCAAACCAGATACTTCTCTTCTCTTTGATCTTATACAACAAACTCCAGATGCGTTGCATATACGTACAAATATATTTCCAGATGAAACAAAGCATGTGTACGCACATGTAAAGGACATGAATACATGTCCTTTAGAAGAAGTCGAACTGGATGTCGAACTTCAAGCATCACTATAAAACGCTCCGCACCTTGTGCGAATGCAAAGGCAAAAAACGTAACCTGCTAATAGAAAAAGTTCCAGGAGGTGTCATTCGTTCTGTAGCATAAGTGGCTAAAAATACCACAAAGGCAACATCCCGCTTTTTTCTCGTCAGAAGCAACGACTATGTCCTAATAAAAATACGGTTCGTGCTCTTGCTCTTACAAAATCCAGTCTTAAGAGCAAGTGCAAGCTATTAAGTCAAAAGGGTGGTGCACTTTTACCATTGTTATTAGCACCCGTATTAAGTGCAGTTGCAGGCAGTTTATTTAACCGATAATATGGCTACTAAACAGTTTAAAAAATTATACTTGTTTACGAATCTGTTAAATCCAGTCAATCCCATCAAGCACGTTGAGACTAAGAAATGCAAGATCGCACTGCTCTGACAACACAAGAAAAATGGAAATTGAATCAACAAGCATTGCATGGTTGCTTGGAATATACCCCACAAGCACATAGGCGAATAGCACTATCTTTCGTAGACTCGGATCCAGCAGCAGCAACAAACCAAACTTCGCCATTGTTTCAATTTATTCTCGACTGTCCCGAAAACACTTAGTCGAAAGACTGGAGTATTATTAAATCTCATACATGCATCTAATCGAATCAGTTGGGATCCAACGGGTGTAGTAGTCATAGACAATAATCTTCTTCCTGGTTCTAACATTATTGATCTTGTGAATGAAGTGGTAGAAAAACGTGCACCTCGAAATCCGGTAGGCATCCATACATTCAAACAATTACTTCGTCAAATTAATAGCGCAAAGAATTCATCAATTCTCAATTTGGTGCAGGCATTGTAAAACAGCGGGTAAAGGTAAAGAATTCTAAATCAAAGAAATGTAACATTTTCAAAAATATCTTTAAACATTATAGAGAACACGAGTTTTAAATCATGTCTTTACGTAGAGTCTATTATAGGTATCACGATCCAATGTCTCTGGGAAGTGTTTCCAAACTACGAAAGTACAAAATTGTCAACAAAAATATTCAAAAATGGTTAGTTTCACAAGAGGTATATACTTTACTTGCCCCCGCGCCAAAAACTTTCCTCGGAAACAGTACTATGTAAGTGGTCCACACGAATTAATTCAAATGGATATGGCGGAGATGCAAAATGTGGCAAATTATATTGATGGATATAGATATATTTTATGCGCAATTGATGTGTTTTCACGGTATGCGACTTATATTCCTGTCAAGAACGAAACGGGTCCTGTTTTGGCTGAGGCCGTATCAAAAAATTTGAAATCGATAAATTTCCGAGTAGTCCATTGTCAAATGGATTTAGGAACCTAGTTTTATAAAGGTCATGTCAAACTTGTGTTTAGAAATATTGTGTCAATCATTATAGTGTTCATTTGGAACTGAAAGCTGCACTTGTAGAGCGATTGATTCGTGCTATGAAGGAAAAAGTGTACAAGTACTGTACGGATGAAAATACATACCGTTACATTGATGTATTGGATTATCTCGAGCATAGTTATAATCGCACCATTCAATCTACCATTAAAATGGCACCTGCATACATTAATGATTCAAATGTGAATCAAATCTGGAAAACCTTATATGCAAACATAACCAAAAGCAAGCCAAAATGTAAGTTCCAACCAGAGGATTATGTTCGTGTTAGTAAATACAAACATAAACTCGAAAAAGGATACTTTCCAAAATGGTCACGTGAGATCTTTATCGTAGACCAGTGTGTAAAATGTTCTTCAGTCACATATAAAATCAAGGACTGGAATGGAGATCCCATCAAAGGAATTTTTACACTCAAGAACTACAAAATCTTTGTATGAAAATAGAAAACGTAACTGATCGGAAAAGTACTAACGACGAAAAGTTTGCGAAATGGCTAGGATATCCTGTGAAATGGCTAGGATATCCTGTGAGTATGAATAGTTGGGTATGTCGACAATCGGTTCAATATCTTTCGTGATGTCGTCTTAGCAGGGTTTCGATACATTTTATGTAACCTTACCTTCGAATGCAAGCACACATATCTTTGATAATGCGACTGCTTCGTATACCACTAAACTATGTCAGCCACACCAATTGACGGGCGATTGGGTGGTTGGTGTAACCGGTGTTACAGTGCCTTGGAGTTTTATAATCTTCAAAACGAAAAAGAAAGGATTACTAAAACACATGGGAAAAAGAAAACACAATATAATGTTAAATTTCCACCCGAGTATTATGATTCTGTTCCTAGAATGTTGGATAGCATTCCTCATATGGTTCAAGTGCAATAACAAGAACAAGCTGAAAAAGAAGTAAAAGAAAAGATGATGAAAACCAACGGATACTTACCTACTCGAAAACATACTTAAAGTAACGGTTTTCAATAATGAAGAAGAAGAGGGATTTCTTGATGATCCAAAAATAGTTGATGATAAGAGCGGTGATGCAACAACAATTGATGATCCTCTCATGTTACATTATGATAGTACACTACATCATGTCCTTATTAAACATCGACGTTATCGTAGACGACAATACATAATTGGAATGACACCAGGCTTACAAATTATATTTGGGTCCAGTAATGACCCCAATGTAAGTACACGGGCCATTCAATTTTACCCCACGCGCCGCAGCAGACGACCATTGATTCTAACTGTTTTCGCACCCTATCCATTTAAGCTGGAATATAATATTCCATCGGAAATTAATGTTTGTCAAGACACAACTTAATGTTGGTCAATTCCTTCGTAAGATGAGAGTGCACAAATATCAGTATGGTCAAATCCAATTGTTTGTGTTTGATCATCCACACTATGTTAAAGTGGAAAAGAAATATTTGATGTGTTACATGTTGACTTAAAAGACGAACACGGTAGAAAATTGTTATTTCAATTTGGAACGTCAAGAATTAAACTACACTTTAAACAGAAAACAGCACCATCATGGTTTCTGAAAGTACGGATGATAGTTTTTACATTACACTAAGTTCCAATGTTATTACTCAAACTTATGCAGGCAACACACCTAACCATTTTCGTAACATTCTCAATCACCGTATACACTTAAACGATGCTTCATTGATGGTCGCACTCGCTGAATTTCATATTCCACTCACATGTGAGAATGTTCTTGAAGGGGAAAATATCTTTTGATTCGGATTGGACAATTGTACCAAGGTAAAGCATAAAGTTACGTCAGGATATTCTGCGACCATTCAACACTTGCTGGATGAACTCAATAAAATTACGCCAACCATACAGTTTACGTATTCCAATACGGTACAGGCTACAGCAACGGATATGATTCAAGCCGTACGGCTGCCTCCCCTATTGGCATTACAATTAGGATTCCAACCTAACATTAACATTTTAAAGAAAGGAATCATTGAAAAGCAACCCTACTTGAGCATTGGTTATCCTCAGCAAGTGTTTGTGTATACGGATCTTATCCAACCTCAGTATGTTGGTGATACAAAAGCACCTTTATTTCGTATTGTCGCCATGACAGATACGAATCATGGTAAAGTTCAAACCATTACATTTCAAAATGTTCATTACTTTCCTTTATCCAAATTAAGTTTCGATACCATTGAAATCCTATTAAACGACCATGCAAAGCGAGATTTGCGATTTGCATCCGGAACGTTGACGGTAACACTTCACTTTAAGCGTCTCCCGCAGTGAAATTAGGACATATCGTGGACGAGGTATTCCCTATTTTGCAAAGCCCATCTACCAGCGTGGTCATGGTATAGGAAGTTTGTTTCGGAGTCTTTTCCGTTTTGCCATGCCATTCATTAAACAAGGACCAAAGCAGTTGGACGTTAAACCTTACAGACAGGAATGCATGTTGCCGGGGAGATGTTGGAAAATCGGCATGTTAAATAAGTCATCAAAGCACGCGTTCATGTAGCCGGATCGGCTTTAAAGACAAAAGCTGGAAATAAATGACTATGTTGCTTACCGGAAGCGTTAGGAGACGGACACGTAGGCGAAGAGCTTCTCGTCGAGGGCCACCTAAAAGAATAAGCAAAAGACGTCGAAATAAACCAAGTAAAGAAAGCTGCACCAAAGAATTTGATTTAGTATCTGTACCCATGACACAAACTGCCATTGAATTGTCACTATGGTTGAATATCGACCCATTTCGACATTAACACCAGAAAGACCCATTGAATTTGTTACTCCTGGAGACACTGCAGAGTATATTCATCAGGAATACCTCTACCTCTACGTCCGCTTTAAGATTACCCGCCCTGATAGAACAAATCTTCATGCAGCAGCAGCAGGACCTCAAGCTGTTGTTGCCGATGCCGTTGCACAAGTCAACAATTTCCTCCACTCCCTGTTCAATCAAGTAGATGTCGCCTTAAACGATAAAGTGATTTACTCTTCAAATGGTACATACCCCTATCATGCATATATCGAAACTATTCTTAATTATTCTGAGGGTGCTACATCCACCCATTTAATCAGTGCATTATGGTATAAGGATACCGCAGGTCAATTTGATACTCTGGGAAATGCTAACACCGGATTTCGAAAACGTACTTCTTATGTTTGTGGCAGTACTTCCTGAAATGTTGGGACGCCTGCATGCAGGTATTCTCCCTAATAAGGTCTTCGAGTAAAATTATCGATTCCCCTCTGTCTTCATGGCGGGAAAAAATGAACAAGTTGCTTTGGAAGAAGTTGTACTATACGCACGTGGTATGGATGTATCAGCTTATTTAGCGCTTTAATTAAATAGTTAGATGCTCAAAGAGACTGCAAAATTACCACGGTCCCGAGTTGAAACTCGTGTACAAAGTGTATCAACGTACAACCTGCACAATTTATTTCTGGGTAATGTTCCTAAAGGTATTGTCATTAAATTTGTTTCAAGTACAGCATTCAATGGTCAATACAATATCAATCGCTTCAGTTTCCAGCGCTTTAATCTCAACAAACTTATGTCCAAGTTGGATCAAAGTTTTATCCATCTACTCACTTGTCTCCAAATTTCGATAATAATTTGTATATTCAAAGTTATTACACCTTCTTTTCCTGTACTGATATTTTACATCAAAATGCAGGGCATACCATTACACATGATGATTACCCTCAAGGCTACACGCTCTATGCATTTATTCTTTCTCCTGCCAATACACTTGATGATAGTACATGGGATGTTGTTAAAGATTCTCCTGTCAACTTGAAAATTAATTTCAGTGAACGGCTTCAACATTCAATTACCTGTATTGTCTATGCGCAATTCGATTCCCTGATCCAGATCGATAGGGACCGTAACATTCATGCCGATAATGCTATTTAAGATCAGACCATTGTCAAATACCTCAAACCTATAATGACCAGCACATTTATATAAGGTGGCAATAACATTCTAGTTACCTCATTGATTCAGTGGACACCATGAAAAGAAGTATTGTGCAGTTCACGGCCTTCGACCAAGGAGACGGCGACACTAAGGATCTCGTATCAAGGAACTTACCATGGTGGATCTCGATCAAAATACATCACAGTCCTGGATCTACAAGCAACCATTTGCATTTACGGACTTACTCACAGCCTTGAAATATACCAATGAATACATCACCACGCATACGATTGAACTTCACTGGGAAGGTGATATAGCATATAGTGACCTTAAAACAGTGTTATTGATTTGTACGGAAGCCAGTTCAGTGTTCTGTACGTATGGAGAAACACACCAGCATTTTCTGGAACGACTTCTTGTACAACCTGTAATCAATGTAGATCCGCAGTGTCCTAAATATACAGATGTTTTCCTATATCCTCGTGTGCACATCAACGCCAGAAATTTGAAAAGTGTCGATGTGCAGTGCGTGAGGCCAAAGCTTATGGACAGTACCTGAAATACCTGGACTTATCTCGATATATCCTTCCACAACGTTGTCTTACGTACATTTCAACACCCATTGCAGACTCAAATGTGGACTCATAATATCATACAAACTATTTTACACTACTGCTTAAGTTCGACGGTATTAAGTGGTATATATGCCATAGATATTTTACTTGTGCAAGTGACACACCCAACAGCATTAATTATAAACCTGAGTCCTTCGAATATTGGTGGCATTCATTGGGTGTGTATAGTTCGGCGTATTATTAGTGTATATACACACTAGTAATATAGTGTGTATTAATAAAAAGAGTCAGCGACTATTTCGATAGTCTCGGAAATTGACCTCCCAGGCCTATTGTCAAGTTTGTGCAAAAAAATGCAAATATTATTATGTAAATACTATTCAGTACTAACACAACTAGTCTTTTATGTGGACTGTTTTGTATTGTATTCATTTACTTTGAAGTTCGTAATCAAAATGTATTGAATAAATTTCAGAGGACCAATCTAAAACAAAATGATCAATTGGCATATAATCAAAGCAAGAAATAAAAAATATAAATATTTATTTTTCTGTATATACCATGCAATAGAGTAGTTTATTTGTAATAAAAAAACTTTCACCTGTAATTAATATGGGTTTCATTTCATGAAATAAAAAACACCATATCATTGTAGTATAGATTTATTATTATAATGCAAGTACAATTTTACAATTGAATTGTGGATATTCCATCCATCACTTTTGATGATTGTAATTTAAACCAAAATTTTAGTTGCATACAATTACTCAGTGCCCATGCATACTCTTACACTTGCTGATGGTAATTACAACTTGATATATTCAGTTTGAAATTTAATGTGCGTAAGGCAGGACACCTGCCTGATTTTTAACGTTTACAATATTGTCAATGTGGAATAGTTTATGTAGCAAAACCATCTTTTCACTTCCTTTACAATACAAGACTGAACCCATTTCACAACATTGTGACACAATATGGCGGATGTGGTATACGGAATATCCATTGGATGTGTCCCAATGTAAGCCATGCAAATTCTGAGCTAACCATTCGACTTGATGCTGATAGCCAACTGCTAAATCAAAACTTTCACAAGGTAATTGTACCATGCAATGAAACAGTAAACTTGCATCACAAGCAACTAGACAAAATTCTCGCATAATATATTCATGAGCAGAAATCTTAAAACCTTGCAAATCAAGGATGTACTGTCTCGCACAAAGCAAACGAGAACCAATAGCATTCTGTTGTTCAAGAACAAGGGGTATTAATTGAGCAGTAGATCTTTCACAAATTGATAACAAACTTTAAAAAAATGTACTCTTTGCAATATCAGAATGACCTTGTTATTCAAAACAGTCATAACAGTCTTGAAAATTTTTAGGGCGATTTCTGTGATTTTTATGTTTTGCAATCACTGTTCCTGTGTTCCAAACGTACATACACTCATGTACACTACGTAAATTACACTCATTATACTGAATAGGATTTTCTTTTAAATATGAACTTATTGTTTTTAAAATACACTTGCCCGCAATATAATAACCTTTGCAACTCAGACGCTGAGCCATAATTTGTTCCAATAAATAATAATAATCCTCACTAAATAATGTCCACCATATATTGTCCACTATATAAAATGTCCACTATTGAAAATATCCATTATAGAAGTTAAAACACAGTCTTTTATCGTGAGTACGGTCCTTGGCACCAAGTAACTCCAACATTCCCACAAACGGGTTCTCAGCATATAACGAGGACTCCAATTAAAGTTGTCACCAATTCAGCTGCTTTAGGATGCTTTTCCAGATAAACTTTAAATAACGTATTCATAGTCTCTGGATCTTTCAACACTGACACTGTTCTTTCCTGAAACATCCTATGGACATCAGCATGTGAAATATCAGGAAATGAAAAGCCACCTGCATGACCCAAGCAGAGATGATCACAGCGGCTAGGGCAGTTTCTAAAACAGCCCTCACAAAGCAAAGATCGGTCGGGAAGCTATTCGTCAATCACCGACCATATACATGCCTCATCCACCCAGCGCGAAAAGCATTTCCGCTGGTGGTGTAACCTTTAATCTCCGCTGGTGGGGTAATCACAACTTCAATAGCGTTTCACTCCTCCATGGCTACTTACAGACTGACTCACCAAGCTTGTCACCAACAAACCAATAAAACATATGCGCAGAAAAACCTACGCACATCCCAGAGGAGGAGGAAAATTTCACACGCCTGCAACGACGTGGGAGGTCCATACAAAAGGCTTCCGCCAAGGGGGGGAAACATTTATGTAAATATGGGCACAAATGGCCAATTTTATGACTTCAGTTTATTTACGTTTACCGAGGAATGCGCCCCCACCTACTTATCTCTGCGGATTATTATAAATATTAGCTTATTCGTGTCCTGAGGAAAATGGCCTCGTACTATCTCAGTCAGGATTGACGGCCGTCCAAGAACCTCCCGATTGCTAAGCCAATGTTCTAGCAACTGAGCTACGGCCACTCAATCCATCTCGGTCATATTGACCCGACATTAACATGAAATATACCGATTAGATGAGCGACAGGTTTACATATTATACTCGTTGGGTTTTCATGTTATTTATAGCTTTTAGACAACTATGGATCACTCCGTTATAAGGTTGTGCGAAACGCGGTAGCCGGCCAGGTCCTAAATTGATAGTATTACACCGGTACACGCCTGGTGTGACTGAGGAAAACACTCGGGAGACTTAAGTTAGGACAGCCAGCCACTGGTACCGAACCGAGGACCTCCAGAATTCGAAACTAACGCTCTATAAAGTAAAGTACGGCCACCTGGAAGAAAACATACTCGTATCGATGTTTATTCAGTGCATGACACATAAATATTTGTCTGGAAAGAGGAAGAGCTTCTCTTATCTTAGGTATTCTCCATATGATGCTCACAGATCCATTCTTTCTCTGTCTCCGGCTTTTTAAGAACTGATAGAACAATACGTTTTCTCTTGTATTTCGTGTATAATGTTGGTGTTCTATGGAATACTCCATTCATTAAGAAGAAATAGGTATCTACGTTCATTGTCGTTTCTCCAGGTTCGGTAAAGATCTTTCCTGGTGGACAATTTAAATCACACATTTCAGTAAAATTTAACTTGTGGCTCACCTAGAGCGAAAATAGTTTTAGGTTCCCTGTATTGGTGTTTGAAATGCAACTCGCTTACGTTTTTTTTTTTTTTCATTATTTGCTACACACTACAAGAAACTATAAATATCTTTCCAGAACCCAGGACATAAGATAATGATTTCTCTTAAAGAAAAGAAAATTCCAACCCTTGCTCGCTCACGCACACACTCTCAGAATCAGACCCCGTCAACTCTATGCTAGTTGGGTGGCCTATATTCTAGGCTTAGAGAGAAATCGTGTATAATAAAGTCATGTAAACATTATAGTGCTTGCCATTGTACATTTCTTTTGTTTTACTTAAATTCATTTTAAGGTATATTTTCCAACTCTCATTACTCAATTCTTTCATTCTGGTTTGTAGTTCTTCTGCAGTTGAAACAAACAGGACTCGTAGAATAGAATCGTAGAAAAGATATTCGCCATTAATTTTTATTCCAACTTCATCCCAGTTTAAGTTTTGGAACACTTTCTCCAGGACCGCAGAAAATAGTTTTTGAGAAATTGATTTTTCTTGTCTTACCCCTATTGCAGCTTTAATTTTTCACTTTCTTGATGCAGTCTAATGGGAGACGTCACAGTCGGGTAAATGTTTCGCAGTAACTTGTATGCACTTCCGATGTCTTGGTGTTCAAGTGATTTAAGCACTGCTGCCAAGGAGACCGATACAAAAGAGTTTTCAAAATCTATGAATCCAAGATATAGCGGAAGTTCATATTCATTAGTCCTTTCTATAATTTCATTCAATGCTTGTATGTAGTCCATTGTGCTAAATCCACGGCGAAATCTTGCTCGTTTCCTTCCCTGTTTAAAATCCAAATCTCGTTTAATACGATTCAGAGTAACTTTAGTAAAAATTTTGTATAGAACTGACAGTAAACTAATTGGTCTGTAGTTGTGGAAGCGTTCTTTGTCCCCTTTTTTGTATAACAAAATGGTAACAGTATTATTCTAACTTGACGGTATATTTCTCTCCCTCAAGCGCATCGAGAATAATTTATCAAGGTCCTGTTTCATATTTTCACCTCCCCATTTAATCATCTCTGCAGTGAGTTCATCTTCTCCTGGTGATATTTCCTTTCCTCATTC
Source organism: Lepisma saccharinum (assembly GCA_022664845.1). Classification (NCBI taxonomy): domain Eukaryota; kingdom Metazoa; phylum Arthropoda; class Insecta; order Zygentoma; family Lepismatidae; genus Lepisma; species Lepisma saccharinum. Next base: position 51,667 of record JAGDQP010000778.1, read on the forward strand.
CTCGAAGTACTTTATCAACTTCTTTCATTACGTCTGCTACTTTTATATTCTCTTCTATATCCTCATTTTCTAGTTCTTCTTCGGAGTAGTACAATTCTCTCTAGATTTTTTGAAACATTTTTTATTATTTCCTTCTTATTTCTGGTAACGGCTACATCTGGTCTCTTATCTGCAATTATTTGCTTTTTGCCTATCATTTGCTGCTGATTGGATTTCTTCAGCCTCTTGTTTTCCTCGATTGTATTTCTAATAAGATGCTCGTTGTATCTTCGTACATCCTCTCTTATTTTTTTCTTGCGTTTTTATTTAGTTCTTTGTACTCAATCCTCTTTATGTAATTTTCCTCTTCCTTCATTTCCCCTCTTTTCTTTATCAACAGTTTAGTTCCTTCTGAGATTTTGCGCTTTTTTTCTTTTTGATGCCTGCTATTTCCTTGGTTGTCTCTCTTATTATCTGTCAGTATTTTATTTTTGCAATTAATGTTTTCTTCATCCTTGAACTCTTCCAAGGCGCTGAATCTGTTGCTTAGTTCTATCTCGAATGTCTGTTTATGTTTCCTTAGATTTTCCGGATCCAAAAATGGCGGTTTTCCTCTGATAAACTTCTTTCTATCAAGTCTAGTATTTAGTTTCAGCTTACTTCACACCATCCTATGATCACTTGAGATTTTGAAACTGTTTAGAACACGTCTTGCAGTATTTCCTGTTATTCGATAAAACGTAGTGTATTTTGTTTTTAGTCCCATTTTCCCCGTTCCAGGTCCACTTCCTCTGAGCGGCTTCTTGAAATATGTAAAGGAAATGAACAGTCCCACAGTGGGTCCAAACCAGGTCATTGTTGGCAGAAACGCGGAAAATGAAATAAAACAATGATTCGAAATAACATGCTATAATGAAACCTTAATAATGTCAAGGTAAGCTTGTGTGCAGGAAATGAATGGGGAGGCGTTCACAATGACGTAATTGCAAGCTTAAACCTGTTATCCGCCAGAGACAGGGAAATGCTGCGCTGCTCACAATGCGAGAAGATAGCAGGTTTGCATTTGCATGCGACTAAACCTGCAGTGCGTTCAGCGGTTGTTCAACATGGAGACACCACCCATAGGTTTGTATTGTTTGATATATTTAGAACATTGATGTGATGTTTATTAGTTCTGCATAAGATCAGGTCTGAAAACTAACGTGGTACCGAAAGCATTATATACAAATTATGACCAAGCATTAGAATGGCATTTTATTAGATAGCAGGCCAGATCATGTCTGTGATTTTTTAACATGTTATATCGTAGATATTGTTCTTTCTGTCTGTAAAGAAATAAACTTGCACATGCTTGCCCCATTTGAAAATATAGCGTATGATAATGTATAAATTATTATAGCTACCGGATTCCTGAAACGGGCCCATTAAATGCACGATGAAACAGCTTCAGCACGCAACTGACGCGTGCAAATGATAAAATATATGATTTAGCTGATACTGTAGTCATATCGTCGACGTCCGATGAGATAACGGTGATGTATGGCCAGTGGCGGATTGAGAAAATATTTTGGGAGGGGCTTCTCCTAGGAATATTTCATTTGTCTTTAAAAAATTCAGTTTTTAGGGGCGGTGGCTTGAAGTGTATGAGCTTCACGCATGGATAAGGTTCTTCGAATGTCATCTTTCATCTTTCCTTTAAAATGCTCCTTGTGAAGCAGCAAGTTCGTGAAAAAAAAACACAAGCAGCTCATATCACATAGAAAAAATTTCAAGACAGATTTAAATATGAAATAGGATTACTAGTTGATCGACCAAAGCAATTGGGTACCAGCAACAATGGAAATACAGCAAAGCCTTTTTGGTTACATAGAAGTGTCCTCAAGTATTACTGACGTTGGTGTTGGTATCACATGGAGGTTCAAGACTGTGTTGCAGACACTTGCTTGTGGTCATCACATATCGAAATGTTTCCTCCATATGCACTTGACACTGCAAGGAACTCATCGCAAATTATCCCTGGTACCCAATGCAGCTAACAGTGCATAAGGTGTTAATTCATGGCGGCCAAATCATACAACATGCCCTGCTTCCAATAAATAGGTCAACTCAATGAGGAATCCCAAGAGGCAGGGAATAAAGATTTCAAGCAATACGGGGAATACTTTGTTCGTAAGATTTCATGGACCAAGACACACGAAGATGTGTTGCATTTACTTTTAATCACATCAGACCTTCTTATTACAAAACTGTGTAAAGTCCCAAAGAAGATAGAGTCTAATTTTCACAATGATGGTTTAGATTTATTAATATCTCCACATTTTGCATCTCAGACTGATACACTGGATGGTAGTGATGAGTCAGATGAGCCTGCTGGTTTACTATTTATTATAAACATTTAGGTATATGTCTTTTTTCTAAATTTTCAATGGCGTAGAGAATGAAAGTCTGTGCAGCGGTGCCGCCTGTCCACTGTACATGTCTGTAGTCTGATTGTAATATCCTGTTATGTCTCTTGTTTGTAAATTATGAATACACTATTGTAGTCACTGCACACAATGAACGAATTAGTTCCCTTACAGTTTTCTGCTTCATATTCCACATTCCCAATTTCTGCCAAGAATTCTGTGCTTTGGCCTCACTGTGGGTCTGTTGGTTTCTCAAAGTTCCACCAACTTCTCTCCACCCTAGTTTTTTTTTTTTTTTTTTTTTGCCAAATCCAAACTTTCTTTTGTATCAATGCTCTGCTTAGTTCCTACTTCGCATTCAAGTCTCCCATTACAATTTTGCAATGAGATTGGTACTATCCAAAATCTTCTCTATCTAATCTTATAGGTCTTCGATTTTCTCCTCCGAATGTGACGTTGCTGGAGCATATACTTGTCTAACTTCCATACTGTATTTCTAGTTTATCTTCATTACTACTCGTACGATTCTATCTGAAATTCCTTCAAGTTCTGTTATCTGTGTCTTAAGGTATTTATTAATTATAAAGCCAACGCCTGTCGATTTTCCATTTTCTGTTCCTTTGAAGTAGAACGTGTGTTCTGACAGTAGTTACAACAGTTCTTCTTCGACACTTCTCATAGTCCTATGATGTCCCAAATAATCCTCGTAAATTCGTTCTCCAATTCATCTAATTTGTTCTCTACTCCAAGTGACTGACAGTTGCGAGTCGCCACGTAAAAGTCCGTTCGAGTTGCAGTGTCAGTGTCCTAGCAATCTACAGTCCAATCACGGGCATATTGACGCTCTGACTTCCTGCAGGACTGATCGCTGCCGTCGGCAGCTGCATTTCTTCATCTGTGCGAAGAGTTCCTCCGAGGCTGTTTCCTTACTTGTACTATAATGTGTAAAGAAAGGATGGGTGCAGACATTTTAACTCACCACCCTGTCTGCTAATGCGGGTTGGTGAGCAGCCCATCCATCTATATATACCCCACGTTGGCCTAGCAGTTAGCGTGTGTGACTATGGATTGAGGGGACCCGGGTTCGATCCCCGGAGCTGCCAAGGATATTTTCAATGTGTGTGGGTCTGGAATGGTGCCCACCCAGCGTCGTGATGCAATTGGAGAGCTGCTATGAATAAAAGATAGTGGCGATCACAGTGATAGCTTAGGCTCTCCTCTCTCAATCAGTCTGGTCAGAGTGGGAGCAGTAGACCAATCTCCTCCCTCCGGGGAGATGCATCATCCAGTATATATATATATTAGAGATGGATCGACACCAGGATTTCTCGATACCGACACCTATTTCTGACCTTCGATAGGCGATACTCGATACTTTCTTCAACAGTGCTCTACAATGTAAATTATTCATACGTAATTAAAATCGATATTCAAATAGTTTCTATCGTTTATACTTTTTGTTCGGTTGTACAGTGAAATTAACTTTGTGGATGGTGGCAATATGTTTTTTTAAAGATAGGTGGAGCTATCAGACATTCCACCACGAGAAAATGTTTTCTTACATATTCGACAAACAACACGATTATTGTTAGTGGGATCCACTTCAAAATAACTCCACACTTCACTCACACTACCACACACAAACAACTAGAACAGGAGTACACTTCGAGAAATAATGGTGGAACGTTGTCTCCAAGACTCCATCACGTTTGTGTGTGTGTGTTTTTTTTTGTGTGTTTTTTTTTTCAACATTTCTGATTTCGTTTCTTATGAGGATTGGGATTAGTCGAAACATGAGGGATTATTGAACCTCTGGCGCTGGGACATTTTATTTTACAGAAGCCTCGTAAATACTTAAACAGCCATCGAAACAATTGCTATCTTCTTTCTCTTGATCCTTCTTGCTGCTTTCTATTTCTCCCTCATTCTCACAAACCATCTATTTCTTTCTTTCTTTCTTTCTTTCTTTCTTTCTTTCTTTCTTTCTTTCTTTCTTTCTTTCTTTCTTTCTTTCTTTCTTTCTTTCTTTCTATCTTTCTATCTTTCTTTATTTATTTCTTTCTTTCTTTCTTTCTTTCTTTCTTTCTTTCTTTCTTTCCTTCTTTCTCTCTTTCTCTCTGAAAGCATCCACGCCGAAAATATTTAGAAACCATATAACAAGGTCTCTGGATGCCACATAATTGTGTGTGTATTTATAAGGGTCATTCATGTTTTATTTTAAATCTTACACAACCAGCTCTGTGACCCCATGGATCGATTCTTTCCTCTCTATTTCTCACGCATATTTGAAAGATAGTACAAATTGAGTTTCTTCCTGTTTGATGATTGTATGTGTGTGTGTGTGTGTGTAGGTGTGTGTGTGTGTGTGTAGGTGTGTGTGTGTGTGTGTGTGTGTGTGTGTGTGTGTGTGTGTGTGTGCTGGATAGTCATCAACTATACTGAACTTAGGGATACTTTCATTCTTTATTTTATAGTAAGGTGAGCGGTTACCAGAAAAGAGCATCTTTAGAAGGATCCGTAAGCACATAGATAAGGAAATTGGCGATGAACAAGTAAAAAGAAATCAACCACTGTCCCGGAAACTTGAGACGATTTTTCCTTTTTTCTGCAGGATGCCAGGCGGCGAAGGGTTAAAGAGCAATAAAATTTCTCACCAATTTCTCTTTTATATTCAGCCCTGATTTTTTCCCCTAAATAATTATGAAACAAAGAAACATGATTCAAAGTTATTTTTCTTTTGAAAACTCAAGAAGCTTTCGTCGCAGTATAATATTCAGACATCTTAGTTATATATAGTTGTAAGTAGCTTGTCATTTTCTTACTATTACCATGTTCTAGAAATAAGTTAATACCAAAATTTTTGGATACTGGCACTTATTTCTAACCTTCGATACCTGATAATTTCTCAACAGTGTTATACAATAAAAATAATATTTATGATAAAAGTAAAATTCAAACATGGAAATTTCCTATAACTCTTGAACCTTATTAACTTACTGTAATTTATATAGTTATTTTATTCTAACTATTGTTGACTGTTTTCTTTTACATAATGTTTGAGAGCTTCTTTCTAAAATTTGAGACAATATGTAAAAAATATCGTTCACTTTAATGAGTATATCAAAATAAAAGCAAAACAAAAAATAACACGATCGTAACCTACAAAATCATTTAATGACGGAAAGGAATATTATAGGTTCTTTTAAGAAACCAGAGAATTTTCAATCTATCGGGATCAAGTCGAGTTCCTCTTTTGTGACATATTTTTTTCTTTTGTACCGAAACGTCTCTCGGAAAAGACTGATGCCAGCAAGTATGCACAAATATTACTTTCGAAATTTCTTCAATTTCGAATATTTTTTTCAGTAATCAAGTTTCACATGCGAGATGATATCCCAGGTGATATTCATGATGCTGTCACCCAAACATCTTCAGCTAATCTTACATCAGCATTTATCTTTTTCTTCGATGCTTTCACTAACTGACAAGCGGGGACCAACCACCCATCACGCCCATCCTTGATGCTTTACTTTTCACCGACACCTACCCCATTCAGAATCTTCAACACAAGAACCAACATTCATTCTCGGTCGTAATTTCTTCGAACATTCCCTTCACTCGATTACATTGTTTTGAAAACTGATCTGTCTTGGCATACTCTATGTCACATCACTGTGTAAAACTTACATTAATTCAGTTCATTAGCTTTGACGAGGGCTCGAAACCGCACTTTCTCACGGGGAGGGTAGGATAATACCAATTTCTACTGTAGTGCGTGTTTATGTGTGTCTGTTTAGGTGTGTTAGGCCACAAACAATGAACTGATCAAAGAACGAGGAAGAAGAAATAAGACAAATTCCAGGCTACTCTGAAACATTTCTTTATAAGAAATCAACATAAGCACTCATAAACGACCTTCATCCGCTTCACCCCAAAAAACCATCTCTAAAATCCTCTAGCTCAGACAGTGGAATGTGTAAATCGGATCTAAAGAAAGAATGTTTGGTGCAGTCAATTGAAGCTTTGTGGAAGAAAAGACTGTCTGATCAACCCTCCTTTCCTCCCCGCAACAAAAGCAAACAGTAATAGTCAATGAACGAAACGTGAGGTATATATACACACAAGAATAGTTTTAAACCGGAAACAATAACATGTCACTAAATTTACCCAATAAAACAATATTGATTTATACGTGCTCCTAAACATAGTTCCATTAGAAACAGTTAAACAATAGACAAGTGGTAAGCTTTAAATGACTCGCACGGGTAAACACAGCCTGACAGGCAAATAAAGACAACCGTGTAAGACAAAAATTAAACATGTAAAAACACTAAATTAGAACAAAAAATATATTACATATGTAATAGTGGAAAACTGACATGATATCACGAATAAAACGTGCTGTATGAGACATGTAACAGCTCTCGGGCAGGAGACAATAGCAACAAAACTAATTACAAGACACTACTGATAAATCCTATAAGGCACAGCACATACCAATAACAAAGGTAAAGCCTATACATACAAAATATAAGCAAATGTAGTGTAATGAATGGCATATAGCTTCAGATTAGCGCAATGAATGAAACCCAAAGAACAACAATTAACTAATTAATACAGCCAACAATCAGGGTGATCTATGGAGATATAGAATGCCAAAAGAGTGGTTCACACTGAAAACATCCTAGCTTGCGCTGCTCTGAAAATACAGTGTTGCGA
>JAGDQP010000778.1:58869-127712 GCA_022664845.1 Lepisma saccharinum
ATATATACCCAGGGAAAATATAAAAAATGGATAGAATTAAAAGTGACCCTAAAGGACCTACAACTTAAGCAGTGCATGTCAATAATAATAAAAATTACTACTTGCTATGCTTAGTACAGAAGTTACAATACTAAAAAATAGCTATTAGAAAATAATAAACAAGACTTCTCTATATACGAGTTGTCTTGGCCGCTGGCAATTGTACAAACCAAACTCGGCCTTATCGCAAGCAAAACAACTCATATATACCCAGAAAAGAAAATATAAAAAGAGGCCTACTGTTGATAATATAATAATTCTCAAAAAATATCTGAAAAGGCACACTGCTGTGGTTTACGCTACTGCTTAGTACACGCATTCAAATGTAAAAGTGCGTTGAAAATTAGCAAGGTCCCGAGGCGAACCCAAAGCTAAAATAAAACAAATGAATTATAAACTATTAGTTTAAGTAAGTACTCGTATATATTAATTCAATAATAAATGTATGTCCATAATCCTTTAGTCTTTATTAGCATCAGCATATATCGTCTTAAAGGGAATCCATCATGTGATTACAGGAACCAATCCAAAGCCAAAGCCATTGCCATGTTGACTACAAGCATTGTTAAATAATTATACATTATATATTAATTGTTACATACAATGAACTACTTAACAATCACCGTCCCTCTGGTAAACAAAAGTCACCCTCTGATACAAAGTATTTGATCTTACATAATCAATCCCAAGTCTCTGTATAATCAGACTACAAAAATCCATATTCGTCATATCCATTGCCATATAGTCATCATCATCATCTTGATTATGCATCATATTCATTGTCATCCATTTAATAATCATCATTCTTCCTCTATCTCATCTCCTCCGGCTCAGTCAATATTGAAACCATTTAACAATGTGCAGATTTGTGACCCAAAATATCTTCAATAACGTCCAAGAATACAGTGTCCATCTCTCTGCAAATCCATCAATACATCTTTTCCGAAATGATCTATTAACTCTTTTGCCAAATCATGTTTCTGTGGAGTTGACTTCTCTGATTTCCTTTGTTTATTACCTGAAGTTGGCTTAATAGAAGACGTTTGTATTCCTGAGTCAAAGTGATACATATTTTACCAGCTTTGCTCATGACTAATCTAACGGTGTATGGTTTATCTATGCCTAACTTGTGGCTACTGAGATATAGTAGGAGCACAAATGGATAATACTAAGCGATTCAAAAGAACCTGCCAGTTTTAGAGTCAAACTGATAATTTTCCCCACCGTTTCACACCATGACGAATCCAAGTTGCTGAGATCTAGAGAGGAACAGACAGAGAGACATGACAAACCCAATATCTTCTCTTATTCACTGATGTTCATATGGGTGCGCTAAAAAGCAAAAGCTATATATTCTCAATAGAACAGGTGCGCACGAAGAAAAAGTAGTAGATGATCCAACCGAATATATTAATCAATGGAATAATGAGTAGAAGAAAAACAGTTCAAGAAACCCAGTTACCAAAACCAGAGCTGAAACCGGGTCACTTTTGGTGACCCGGTGACCCGATCTGACTCGAACAAAGGTGATTCGATGACCTGGTCCGAAACTTGACCCAATTGACTCGGTCTCAAACTTAATTGGAATAAGCCAATTGACCCAATGATCCTGCCTTGACCCGAATAACTCGGAACATGATCTTGATCGAAATAACCACACTGAGTTAACTCGGCGACTCCATGATTGAATCTTCATTCATCCAATTAACCCGGTGACCTGTCTTGTTTCTCTGGTTAGAATCAATTCATATTATAATGTTAGTTTCCTTGGGGAATGAGCTATCCCTAGCATCACAGGATATCGGGCCAATATCGGCCCAATACTGGGTCAACCTTGATCCATGTTGGCCGTTACTGACCCTGTTTATTGCGCCATTATTGGCCCGGTATTCTGTGCTGCTAGGCATGCATGGGAACTTCATAATTGAGAACTTTAAAAGATTTTAATGCTTTTAAGCTATTGAGAACTTCAAAAACAAAATTATTTCAGAATAGCCTTTCCCGGGGAGTATTTGCACACCCCCGGCGCATTTCTGTTCTTTCCGGCGATATGAAACTATAGTCATACTGTCCTTAGGAACTTTCCGCATCGTATCTTTTTGAACTCTGGGGAGTAGCACCCCTGCTCCCGGTCAGCGCAAATGGAACGACTGTTCAAACGCTACAGTGTATAATAAGAAATGAATGAAATTTTTACTTTGCCCTCCGGGTCACCGGGTCAGACTAGGACCTAAATACAGAACCGGGTCCGGTGACTCGGTGCAAAAGATGACCCGAATGACAAGACTGACCAGGTTACCCGTTTCAACTCCGATCAAAACAGTAGACAATGTGCTGTTTACATTAGCGTCATCCTTATTTTATGATGCTGGAATTTTTGGAGGGATAGCCTCTGACTTTGTACGAATCCCGTGCGTTTTGCGACCGTGCAATATGCAAACCTACCGAATATCGTGCACTTTGCGACTCCAGGAAAATGAATCGTGCGTTTCGCGACCCATTATTTTAGAGTCGACGATGTTTTGAACAGTTAAATTCACAAATGATATTACATCTTACTTGTGTATTCAGAAACATCGCTTGGTTCCTCGGAAGTCTGAGGTTCCGCAAAGCTAACCTAAGATGGCAATTTTCATTCCGCGAACCAGCTTTCAAAAACTCGCTGGATGGAGGCAATAGTATCTCGAATTTCCAAATACAGTACACACATGTAGAACGAGCAATAAGCGCAGAAAATACTAAATAAGGAGGCAACATCACAGACGGAACAAAGAAGAGGAGAATCTAATCTGACCTTATCTAACCCGCCTTCGCTTGCTACCGCTCGCTCGGCATTAATTCGTGTTTGTGCGTGGTATTCATGTGGTTTTATATTACATTATGAACGAAGTTGATTTACTACGTGATATTAAAAATGTATTGAACTCCGTTGTTTCCCAAAATGAACTGTGAGTTTCCGTGGCTAAGGCAGAAGCCAGAGCATTCAAATCGGGCTCAAATGACGGCCAGAACGCTGGAAACTATTCTCGCAGTGTTTCCTTTTCTGGCGCTCTGAGGTGCACTCAGCCCACTATAAAATTGAGTATCAGAGTGTCCATGGCATTCCTGTGCACCTTGGAAGGTAAAGGCCAGACCGTGGAACTGACCGCCCCGCGCCGCTTCGTATATATCACGTGGATATCACAGAGTTAATAGTTTTACCCAAAATGAATTCTCTTGCTTCTCAAATTGTAGTAGCTTGCTTTCAAAATGAAACAGGTTCAACATTGGCATTTCAATATGAATCAGCATTCAGGGTCGCAAAACACACGGTTGTTTGTATTTCGGGTAACAAACTGCACGGTCGCAAAACGCACGCCACCTTCTGTACCAAAAGATGCCACAAACAACTTAAAGTTTTGTAAGAACAGACCCTCGCTGACATAACGTCCAGTAGATGGCAACATCTATTGGAACATAATTACAAGAGCAATGCATTCTACACTGGTATTCTCTAGGGAGATTATAAACTATCATTGCTTGCTGATAATCTACTTTACATACAAGATGTAATAATCTTGCAGGTACACGAGATAACCTAGTTTCCCTGAAATATAAGATGTGTTTCTCTTGCATGTAAACTAGGTGCTGTAGTGAATATGGAACGGCATTGCATTACAGACTATTATTCTTTAGAGAGACTACAGAATCATTGTTTGATCATAACGTACTTTACATACAAGATGTAATATTTTTGCAGGTACACTAGAAACCCTAGTTTTGCTGAAAGATAAGATGTGTTACTCGTGGATGTAAGCCAGAGACTGTGCTGACTGTGTAACGGCTATTCACTACAGACAACTATTGTTTAAAGCAACTATACAGAATCATTGTTTGCTGATATTTAACTTTACTCACAAGATGTAATGCTCTTGCACGCACACTAGATAATCTAGTTTCACTCTTGCATGTAAGCTAGAGACTGTAGTCAATATGTAACGGCTATGCAATACAGAATATTATTCTCTAGGGAAACTATAAAGTATCATTCCTTGCTGATAATGTACTTTACATAAAAGATGCAATAATATTGCAGTTGTACTAGAAAATATAGTTTCGCTGAAAGATAAGATGTGTCACTCTTGAAGGTAAGCTAGCTACTGTAGTGTATATGGAAAGGCAATGCATTATACACTATACACTATTATTCTTTAGCGAGACTATAAAGAATCCTTGTTTGCGTAATGTGTACTTGACATACAAGATGTAATACACTTGGAGGTAGACTAGAAAATATAGTTTCGCTGAAAGATAAGATGGGTTACTCTTGCACGTAAGCTAGGTATTGTAGAGATTATGCAACGGCAATGCACTATACACTATTTTTCTTTACGGAAACTATACAGTATCAATGTTTGCTCATAATGTACTTTACATACAAGAAGTAATGCTCTTACACGTACACTAGATAATCTATTTTCACTGGAAGATAAGATGTGTTACTCTTGCATGTAAACTAGGTACTGTAGAGATTATGCAACGGTAACGCACAATACAATACCCTTCTTTAGGGAGACAATACAGAATCATTGTTTGCTGATAATGTACTTTACATAGAATAAGTAATACTCTTGCAGGTACACTAGATAAACTAGTGTAGCTGAAAGATAAGATGTGTTACTCTTGCATCTAAAGCAGATAATGTTGTGCATATGTAATGGCTAGGCATTGTAAATTATTTTTATTTAGGGAGACTATACAGAATCGTTGTTTGCTGATAACGTACTTTACATACAAGATGTAATAGTCTTGGAAGTACACTAGAAAATCCACTTTCGCTGAAAGATAAGATGTGTTACTCTTGCATTTATACCAGGTACTGTAGTGAATATGTAATGGCTATGGATTGTAGACTACTATTTTTAGAGAGATTATACAGAATCTTTGTTTGTTGATAATGTGCCTTACAAACAAGATGTAATACTCTAGCCGGTACACTAGATAATCTAGTTTCATTGAAAGATAAGATGTGTTACTTTTGCATGTAAACTAGGTATTGCAGAGATTATGCAACGGCAATTCACTATACACTATTATTCTTTATGGAGACTATACAGAATCGTTGTTTGCTGATAATGTTCTTTACATACAAGATGTAATTTTCTTGCTTGTATACTAGAAAATCTAGTTTCGCTGAATGATAAGATGTGTTACTCTTGCATGTAAGCTACAGACTCTAGTGGCTGTGTAACGGCTATGTATTACAGACTATTATTCTTTAGATGGACTATACAGAATCATTGTTTGCTGATAATGTATTTTACATACCGTATTGGCCCGATTGTAAGCCGCGTTTATTTTTCAAATTTCGTACATGAAAATTTAGGGTGCGGCTTATTTGCCCGGCCGATAAATTTTCATATGTAATAGAAACTTAAAATGTAGCACACGTTGCTAATTTTCTCATTTTGAAATGTAGCAACAATGCCGCTCACTCGTGTTTGGAATTGCCAGCAGTCGTATGGTACGTATCACAGATTGCAGGTACCGGTAGTTGCTTGATAACGACACACAGTAGAGGGATCCTACAACAATCAGCAACAAGTTGCTTACTGACAAAGGACACTTCAAAGTGGTACACAATTCGGTGTTTGTTGCAAACAATGATTTTTATTATAAAAAAGCGACTAGTGTTGTAAGAAAGTTTTTGTTTACTTTTGTTCATGGAAGCTTTAAAATCGAGAGTTAAAAAAGCTACCGTATATGACGCAACACTGTAACCAGTCTTCGTATAACGGTAATCGTGCGCTTTTGTATGATAGGATAGATTAAAACAGTTAGTACGTAGGGTACTACGGTAAATTTATTCTTCAGCTACCGGTATGAGTGAAAACGTAGAAAGAAAAGCTTCAACGAGCTTGGGAGTTCGGCGCAGTTATGATGCTAGTTTCAAACTTGCAGTTATTCGTTATGCTAGGCAAACGTCTAATAGAGAAGCTGGCAAAAAGTTTGGTTTGAACGAATTAAACGTGCGGCGCTGGATCACCTCGAAAGATAAACTGAAAAATGCCACTACAACCAGAAAATCTTTCAGAGGACCAATCTTTCAGAGTCAGGTAATATATATTTTCTATTTTTAAAATGGAACAACCTTTATTTACACCGTTTGAACTTACACCAAATTTTGTATGAAGGTAGATGATCACTAGTAGTTTAGATATTACAACGTGGTGAAAAAGTCTTGATCTTGGATTCAAAATATCCGCCGAACCCATTGTTGTATTGAATACACAGCCTAAACGGCTGAGACTGGCGGGATGAAATTTCGTACGAAGGTACATTGTCACTAGTAGGTTAAGAATATGTCACCTGATATAACCAAAAATACCATCTTGGATCCAAAATGACGGACCCAAAATCCATTTTCCACACCGACTGAGCTAGAGATACTAAATATGGCATAAATGTGTGTTATCAAGAGTAATTTAGGAAACTATTACAATATTTTTTAAAATATTATCATCTTGGATTCAAAATGGCAGCCCAAATACCCAATTTCCCCACCGTGTAAGCTAGAGACATGAAATTTTACATCAATTTGTACCATTACAATTTGGCCACGACAATATAAGAATCCTCTACATACTATATAGCCCCGTGGACACTCACTGCCTCACTCACTGACTGCCTCATGCATATAATAAATTCTTAGGCCAAACTACTAGAGTTAGAAACACTAGATTTGGTATGAAGATGTAGAACTATGAGTAGATAACTCCTAGAACCATCCATTGTGTATATCCGTGAAGTTATTGTGACAATTTGCTTACTTACGTATGTCGTAAAAATAAAATATAAAACATCTCTTCAAATTAAATTGGGACTTTCTCTTCATTATAACATTTTAAGGCAGTGGGGGGTGGGGGTGGGATTTAAATATTAAATGGTCTAGTCCCAGCCATTTTTAGTGTATTTTTAATTATTGTTTAGAGAAAAACTACTCTTATATTGAAAATTTAATTTTTAGGTTGAAAAATATAACGATTTTATGATATCACAAAAATATTTATACAGATATAATTATAAGTGCTTAATCGACAGTGTTTGAAACTTTAAAGTTATTTTTTCATATGGGAAATACTTCTAGAATATTCATTGTCCTCACCTTGTTTCACCAATTGTCAAGAATTCAGTCTGTTGTATACAGTTTTGTAAAGTTTGGGCCATCTGGAATAGAAAGGGTTCTATTTTGAAAAGCGGATCATAATTTGGATGACTTCTCGGTAGGTGTTTTTCATTGTCATTCACGTGAAACATTTAGATTATTGCAGGAAATTTATTCCTGTGAATTGTTATTTTGGGCGCAAAATTATTTTCTGTAAACGGATTAGTACTCCAAAAGCCAAAGCTGCTTTCCGAAACATACACATATGTATCACTACAGTAGAAAAAAGTTCTAGTTTCTTTATGGAAACATTGTTGCACAAAGGTGTACGTAAATTTTGAGGAAGATCTGGTTCTTCGACCTTTCTTATTTGCACTGCAGCACATCTGTTCATTTCAGCACAACAGATTTATAAAGTTTCATTTGTTATGAAAAACTAGGAAACATCTATTTCTGAATTTCTGGGAGACAATCCGCTATTTGATTAGAAACCCTGGGATCCGCAGAAACTAAGTCTTATTATAGTAGGTTTTGGTTGTACAGTTCCGCTGACGTTAGACGCGAGGACGTTTAGAAACGCGGCCCGATCGTTGAGAATTAGTGCTTGGAGTCGAATCTAGTATTGTTTCTGAGTTAGTGACTGATAATTGTAGTAATAATCCATCGATCTGCAAATTAGCTTCATCGTGCATTTCAAAAGTATATGAATCGCTATCATTCATAATTTCGGTAATTTCTTTTCGTTTCAATACGCGACTTCCACCAGAATCACGTCTTCTCCAAGGAGTGTCCATAAAAAAAAGACTGAAGGGAGAAAGAGAACACTAAGGAAAGTACAAAAAGTATATGAACAATCAAATACTTACACTAATTTACACGAGCTGGAGAACAAAAACATATTTTTAACTTTTCCCTTGTGAGTGGTGATTATTTTATGTAAAGCAAACATGAAACTGCATTTCATTTGAAACTACCGATTGCTTGATCTTTTAGCACGAAGGTGATATATTTTTTGGCAAAGTAAAGAAAATGGTTCATCTTTATGCAGTTCTTCTATTCTTTAATTTTTGCGTGTGACCTTCGAATGTAAAAAACAAGAATACTTTCCTCTGGGACTCAAGTCATTCTAAAAATAGGACAGGAAAACCTGTCGTTGAGTCTCAAGGTAATAATTAAGTTAAGTACCGAAACATTTGGTAAAATTAGTTAATTAACCTAACCAAACATATTATAAAGTCATGCTAAGATGAAACCATTCGAAAGCGTTTCTTTCGGCAAGTAACAGTTGATGTAACGTAAAACAATTGAAAAATCGGTAATTTGTTAATTATCACTCTACATTCAGAGCTCACTTCTGCCCAACTCATTGTATTTATTTATATTAAAGTTTAATTTCTGTTAAAAGTATTGCATTTGTAGAATAAAATATTAGTAAACATCTACATATTTTTACTTAATATTATTTACCATGGTTAGAAAATGTTTCTGTTTCTCATTACTTCAAAGATTTTTTGATCCATGTAATCCTCCCCTCTATATGAGTTAACCTTTAATTAGGCACAATATTGCCGTATCTCTAAAAGTTTTATCTGTCATGCGCGTGCACAAAAATCATTCCGCATGCACATATTCAAGCTGGTTGAAATAAAGAGTTACGAATCGTAGCGTGGAGTGACACAGATCTTATTAGAACTTGTTACAAATATAGCAAATAACTGTGCTTGTATATGATACGAGATAACGAAATAAACAATTTTTTATCCTTTATTCATTGGTAGTGCCATGGAACACTGGAGCCTCCTCACCGGTCGCGCCTGAGTTATAGTATAAAGTTTATATTAATTGAAGTAAGAGGTGTTATTTTCTAAAATAACCATTTCAGCATTTTCTGAGAACTGCTAATTATTTCCAAATTTAAACATTATTATAAATTATAATAATAATAATAATAATAATAATAATAATAATAATAATAATAATAATAATAATAATAGTAAATATATTCCTCTTGATACATTAATATATACTCATAGTTTGAGGGACTAAATGACACCCGATCTCGCGAAATATTATCAAGCTAATGATTTAGTAAGGTTAGGTTAGGTGAAGTCAGTTGATATAAATTTATTTTCTAGCAAACCACTGCAAAGATTAAGTAATTGTATTAATATTAGTGTTAATAGTAGTAGTAGTAGTATTCCAGTAGTAATATTAATACTAGTAGTTTGTAGTAGTAGTAGTAGTAGTGGTATTGGTAGTTGTAGTAGTTGTTTTTGATGTAGTACTACAGGTGATTATATAACCTAAAATTTACCTTTATATTCTGTCCATTCGGATTATTTTCAATTAGATAACTAAACGATAATAAAAAATATATTTTTCTATCCTATATTTGGTTACATATTTCAAACGTCATCAGTTTATTATTATTATTATATATACTATTACTTGTACTAAATTTCTTTAAGCTAAAGAAAGAAGCAAAAAGTTTCAGTTCATGGTAAATTTGCCATTTATTATACTTTCTTCATATATAACACGTTCAAAATTCACTTTTAAAACATTCTTTACTTCCCATGAACCACACATCATAATTTCGATCAGAATTCATCACAAAGAACACTTAATTGTCTCATTTCATCCTGTATTTAAAAAAAATGGTGTGCCATATTTAAACTTAACCCAACCCAAATGGAGGAATGATATATATTGTCTTTTAATAGAGTTATTTATGATTTTTCTTCTTTAATTTAATTTGTCTTCCTCCACCTCCATTTCATCGCTATCGCTCACTCGACATAGTGTCTGTTAATTTTATAAAAACATTATTGGTAATATCGAAATAAATATATCATATTGACGTAATATCATCGTTATTCCTATTTATGATTTTTTAAGTTATTTCGTTTTGTAAAATAGTTTCTAATCTAGAATGAACTATTATTAAAATTAATATAATTCGTAGATATATAAATGTTAAAAAATATCTCGATGATGATGATTACCCGGAGAGCTCCCATCCAGCGTTGGGAACGCATTAACTTTATACACGAAATGGATAGAGTTTTTTAAAATTTGAAATCAACGATAGTGGAATTATTCGCAACTCGCATAGAAATTAAAAATTTACACACATGTTTCGTAAACTCAAGGTTAGATTTGGTTCGGTTAGTAAAGTTTACACCAATTTAAGGTGCTATAATTTAGCTTAACGCCTATCAATAGTTTGTAACAAATTGTGCACTAGACACACACAAATATACAAATTCCTTTATCGACATAATATGTATATATTGTGAACTGTTACCGCCCACATACTTCATTTTATCGTATGTATATATTGTGTCATTACTATAATCCTTGTTCAGATTATTAATTTCTTTGTATTAGTTTAACTTAAGCACGCCTTCATTTTGTAGAGGTAATAAGTCAGAGATTTAGGCATCCGAGTAATCGTAGTTACGTCATAGATTCTAGAAGGTCTATTTTCGAAGAACAATTTTTTTTAAAGAAACCATGGAGAGTATGTCGAGTGAATGAAGACAGGTTAGTGGAGGTATTCGGTTAATTTAGTATACTTTTTTAGTTTGTAATTTAATGAGCGTTAACGCCTATCAAAATATAATTTCAAATTACATAATAAAAGCGGTGATTGCTCATTGGACTTAAAAATTCTACCAGCTTTTTCAGTTTTGGAGTTTGTACACTTAATATTTCAATGGTGTAAGTAGTTTTTACGTAGTTTCTATCGATTTTTACTATAAAACATTTATAGTCAGCTACGTTATCGAGAATTTATCGGGTTGACGTTTACAGTAGAGGGCAGGACAGATAAAATCACTATTTCCAACGACTACTTAAAAATTATCTCTGAATTATAATTAGGTATTCTAACATTTTCCGTTTGCAGGCGTCTAAACTTAAAATGGAAAAATTCTAAATTTAAAATTGACACATTTACTAACTTTTTTGAACATAAATATTTTAATGGTTTGGAGCTAGCACCACCCACACGGTGGTGTGCTGAAATCACTGTGTTAGAGGTAAAAATTACATTCCATAAGGTTAATATCAACGAATCTTATAAGAATACAAATTATTAATTATAGACCATTCAATACTTTGGGGTTTAGTAAACTTCCGATAACACCTTACAGTGATTTTGGCAAACCATGCGTGTAGGGCGTGAATCCCGAATATTTTAAATTAAAATACATTTTTTTTAAAAATCACCTGAAAATGGATATAAATTATTATAATTTCATTTTATGGTCTTGCAATTTTCACTGCACATCTCTTACTTTGAAAATCCTCGCTAATCCCTGCACAACATGTTATCTACTTTTGTTGTCGTAAATCTGCTTTACTAATCATTACATAGCTCTTGTAAGATTAATATTCATATTCTTGATTTATAAAAGTTAAAGGAAATCAAAACTAATCTAATACACCATGCTGAAAGACAAGGCGAATGCAAAACATACATAACAACACAAATATATTTGAAAACAATGCGAGCACCGGATACTATTGGTTCAGTGTGTTAGATTCTAATGAAATTGTAACTTTGCGACTTAATTCTTACAAGTAGAATGCTTGAATTGCGTACATTAATCCATTATTAAAGGATATCTAAATCATGATACGTATCTGAACATCCCCATACACTGTTGACTGTGTATGCACTTTGTATACGGCATTTACGTTTTTTATGTTCTGAACAACGTATAGTTAATAAATAGGGTAATTGTATGCAAACTAAATATTCGTGGATTTGGTTTTCAATAAGGAAGTTTACATTTGGTTTCGTTAGCTTAATTTTCATTAGTTTAATTTATTTTTGCTTAGAAATTATATAATAGCACACATCGTTCTCAGAAGCAAATGTAGGTTTAGATTTAATTACCATACTTTACATTAGTTCTCAAAGCATTAATCGAGCTCTCACATAGTGTGTTCATTAAAAATTATATTTATGACGTAATTTTAAAAACATCGTCTCTGCTATCGTTTACTCAAAATACTGTATAATTTTTTTTTGAGAATATCATGGGTAATATTAAACTAACTTTCTGAAAATGAAGTCATATTATCATTATTAGAAATAATAAACTTATTAGATATTTTATTCAGTATTATTTCGTCGGATGTTGCATAAAGTAACAATAAATATAATATAATTAATACTGGTTTCACTAATTTTTATTAATCCTTGTACGACGAAGTGAGGTGAGTAATGCTCCGTAAGTTTATATTGTATTGATTAAGATAAAATAATATTAGTTCAAATTATGTCTTCGGAGAGCTGTAGCGGGAACTAAGGTAGTCCACTCTATTCACACCAAGTGAAATTTTCACCTAGATTTGAAACATATTGTATGAACTAAAATTCGCGAATATTAATTTTGACAAACTTTCAAGAAATATTAATTTGTTAATTATAGCAATATTGCATTTACATTGTATATTACTGTATAATTTTGTTATATGTTTACGTGTTAGGGAAAATGATGCACCTAAAGTACCCGAATCTATGCATTCAATAACATTTATAAGTGTGTTTCAAATTTATTATTCCTGAATGTTTAAAAACGCAATTACCCATTATTTATGAGGTACTGAGTTTTAGCAGTTACACATTTTTACTACTACTGTTACTAGTATTACTTGTGGAATACTTTATATTTTGATCATACTTATTATTTCATTTAGTAAAATAAATAGTTTTTTAATTTTATTTATATTTCACTTGCGAACTATTGTTAATATTCAATGTAGCGATTTTAATTGGCATAGATTGTTTGAACTCATATAGAAATTGTAATTACATTTTTCGTAAATTAATAGTTATTACTTATAATAACTATTAATAGTTATTATAATTAATAGTTATTAATACTTATGAAGAATTAGTAAAAATACAATCTTCTTTTATTAAATCGTTGCTAAGAACCATTGTGTTCAAGTTGTCAAGTATGGTTGTTCAGAAAGAGCTTAAAAGAGGGTTTTACAATTTATATGCACAAACTAAATGATTAAAATATTCTTGGTTTCTACCTACAACATGTAGTTCACAAGCAGAAATATTGCAGAAAAAATACTTAGTAGGTAAAATAATACTAACGGTACGGCAAAATTTTCGTATTAATCCGTCACATATTGAGAGACAAAAGTTTTACGGAAACATGTTACGAAACATTTCGTAAAAATGAAATACTTAAGGAATTTAGATAGTTGTCTATATAACATCATCGAAATACTAAGGAGTTGTCGACGATATAGATGGTGCTAAAGTTTGCAGAGATTAATCGTTTCAAATAATGAAATATTCCTATTTTGTTGAAAATAGTAAAAATATATCTTCGTCACTGCTGGTACTAGTCTTTACTTACTACCATGATATTATGCATTATCTTCCGTCACTATTACACTGTAATTTCTGTGAAACAATATGACTCAAACATACTGCGGAAAATTTTATACTTTTCGCTGTATTCGAATATTTTCTTCATAAAACATGTAGATGCTTAAGATACAATAAACCATAGAAAACAAAAAAGAAATAAAATATACTGAAGATATTAATAGCATAAGGGTCATTATCAGATTATAGTTTCTTGGAATAATGAGTCATTGTAAATGTTGGATATATATTTTTATAGAATGAAGTAGTATATTATATAATGAATTAATATTTAAAGATATAGAATGTATTTACAAAAATCTGATTTTCAGTTAATTTCTAAACAAACGTTTTTCTTGTATTCTGACAACAAAACGGTTTCTCTTAAACAATCAAATATTATTGTTTCAATACCACAGAAATTAATAAACTCTAAGAGGTTTAAAATAATTTGAAACTGGAACACTTAATTCTATGAAAAATAGGGCCACAACATTCAAAATGTAGTCCGAGAAAAAATATCGATTTCGGGAGATAGATAAATAAAACTAGATGCTATAAAGTTATATAATTAATATTTGAGATGAAAAATATGACTTATTAGAGGAACTTTGTTTAAAAGTTGGGAAAGAAGACCTTTGGTGGTATGATCAGAGGACGTTCTGTTTCGCTAAATCCTTCATAATAGCATTTTACTTCCGCGAGAAATAACTTTATCGGAGGTGTTGACAATTGCAAACGAAGACTGTGCGTGTTATGTCACTGCGGGTCTGTACAAGTAAGTCAAGTTAGTCACAATAGTTACAAAAACTTTCATAAAAATTTCTAAAATAAAAGCGAACCGATGGTTTGATTCAAAGATATTTGTACTATTCTTTTTAACTCGTTTATTGACTATATTTGGCAAAGAAGGAACAAAAGCTACGTGAATAATAAAAACTATCTTTTTCTGTCGCTCTTGCTTAGAAAGGACGAAGTGACTGTTATAGGATTGATTATATTTTTTATTTATTATTGTGTGTATTTATTATGCTGTACTAATTCTACTTTGAGTACAACTGACATGAATAACAGACACACCAAGTGTTGATTCTTCTGACTACTATTATTCAAGACGCTATACACACATTCTAAAATAGTGCTTTATTAGTTATTATAATAGGTGCCGAGAATTCATTCCAACATGCATACGACCCAATGTTAATGACTATGTATACAAACCAATTAGACAATACATTCAAGGATATTAAGTCCACTATAACATTATCCAATCCCCAACGTGTGCAAAGTGGATCTGAACCCTAACCATAACTCTGATGTATCAATGTGCAACTTATGATAAACACTTCTCATGCATCATAATGAGTATCACTCAAAACACAATGTTAGGCTAAGCATTACAACTCAAATTATTGTGGCTTTCGTAATGTAAATCATATTTGATACACAAATAAATATATAGTAGTCATTAAACATAAATACAAGAATCTCACATTTACCAAAAGATGCTGTTCAACTTATTCTTAATGATTCACCAAGGAATCCAGCATGTTTTCTGATTCTACACTGATAATCAAGTTTTCTTCTTCATTTATGTTAATCCCAAACAAGGCTTAAACTTGATTTTGGTTCAAAACGGAGTATTTATTATTAACTCTTAACTAAAAGTATTTAGTTTGTTTCTTATAATCTGACAGTGACTTGGAACTGGAACTCCATCTAAAGATTAAGGCAAGACAGCTTTTGGGTAATAATTCAAGATTGATCTGCTCCCTCTAAATCTTTCAAACCTTAATTTTTCTATGACTACAAAGAACATAATCGATGTTAACGTTTGTAAACAAGAACACTTGATTCTCTGACGTAGCGGAGATGCTCCGCGATATCAAGGTATGAAAAAGTCTAACAAAATTAACCCTAACATTTCTTTCGTTCGTAAGATGCACGCAATGTGTTTGACGCATATATATTTGTCTTCTTTTAACAAGCCTATTGAATCTATTGGGAAAAAATAACTAAACTGTGGAGATAAGCTTTCTCTTTCCGTCCATATTCCTCCGACTGCACGGTTTAAGCAATTTTAATTGGTAACAGAAAAAGAAAATTAAGAATGAAAAATATAATTACCATATAAATTAAATATATACGAACATTCCTAAAAAAATATCCAAGGTTTCTCGATGTCTGAAGTTCCAATTACTCACTTTTATTATTTTCTTCAAATTTTATAGGTAATATTAATATTTATAATTATTTATAAATAGAACTTTTACATCATTTATTAATAATATGTTGTCATGCATTACATGTTATAAATGACAAGATTCTTGCTATTTTTTTCTTTTTGATACGTAAAGAATCAATAATGATATATATGTTCTTCTTTACCATAAATATTATGTAAAATTAATATTTTATTTCGGTAGCAATATTATGTGATAATTATAACACTCAAGTTGAATAAAGATATGAAATTTTTACAATATTTATTGTATAAATCTTTTTTCGGATAGGTATATTTAAGTTTATTAAATAATACATTGACAAGTATTCATTAATATGAACTTTTGCGTTTAGTGATTGAAAATTTATTGCTAAGTGCTGTTATATTTGATTTCTGTTTCATTTTTACAATATGTGTTAGGTACACATTCATTTGCATTTGTAAATGTTGTTTATATTTGCGGGAAGAGGTACTTGGTAATAATTGGGTCTATTCGATAGAAGTTCTGTAAATTATAATAAATTATTATAAGTATTTAAATATACACTGGATAAGATTTCATTAATAGAATTCAATTATCTATTCATGAAGATAATATTATATTTTTCCGAAACGTAGGACTTCCGAAACAAAGTTCTTGACAAACCTAATCCAATAATGATTTAGTAATGCATATTATGTTCTATTGATGAAGTGTTCAAGTCTAGATCTATAGTGTAATGTAAAATGTACACTAATTTTCTATTATTATGGGTAGGTGCTGTGACATTTTTTTACCAACGATTGACTTAAAACGCTTACTATATAAGTATTTAATACGCAATTAACTTTCATAACTTTTGTGTATGTTGGAAATGTTGGAAAAATATTTTCAATTAAAAAGTATATTATTTTATAACTGGATTATTATATGTATATGTATACACCATCTTATATTTAAAAATTACCAAAGATATTTTTAGTTTTTGCTGTTCAATAAAATGAATGGATTTCGTTCAATATACGCTTCTGCTACTAATAGCAGTCAAACACGCTTTCTTAACACAAAAAAACGCAGTGTGTAGCTAATTCTGCATGCAGTGTTGCATGCGCTACAATAAGTGGACACTTTTCTGACAACATAATTGATGATCTCCTAGACAGCGGTGATATATTGTATCTACGTTCGAGAAGAGAACATTTGTTTTTGGAGCCTGAAGAACTTCAGAGAGAGTTTGAATGCTGTGGTATAGCAGTGACACTAACGGAGGTGAGACCTGTAGTTGATGGACTATTCCCTCTATACGAGGATGAACGACAAGCTTGCGAGGAAGAACTGTTTCACAACTTACGAAATATTTTAACTGAGAATCCCACTGCAGGATATCTTTTTACTGGCCAAAATTACACCGTATCTTTCTGGAAGCGTGATACAAAATTTGTAATATTCAATCCTCACGAAATTTCACCACATGGAATCTACGACCACACCAGACCAAAATCTAATTGTGCACGAATTTTCGAGTGTGACGATGTTCTAGCACTTTGTGAACTTCTACTTTCACACGCTGCTGTTGATGGTGTAAGAAAATTCTATATTGTACATCGCACTGAAATTGTTGCTGCAGCTGGGAACATTCCAAATACACAAAATCAAACTATTACTTATTCAGAAGAGGTAGAAAACGACAATTCAGATGAAATGTCAGTCACGTCACCCCAGAAGAAGGGTAGTCGTGATAGACTCAAGAAAATTAATCGTGGAAGACCAAAACAAAGCAAAAGTCTACAAAAGAACAACTATAGGACACTTCCAAACATTATCATCAACATCATTCTAAGGTCAATCGTGCTGCAGTTACAAGATACTCGCAAAGACATCCGAAAGTAAGTAAGGCTGCAGTGAAAAAGTACTCACAAAACATCCAGAAGTAAATAATGCAGCTGTTCAAAAATACTCGAAAAAACACCCGGAAGTCCTTCACGATGCAGTTCAAAAATACTCACACAAACATCCAGACGTCAATAAGGCTGCAGTGAAAAAATACTCACAAAAACATCCAGAAGTAAATAAGGTTGCAGTTAAACGATATTTTCAAACGCCCCCTGAAGTTAATAGAATCGCGGTTAAAACACAAAGAACTTATTTTCCTGGAAGACACTTACCTACAGAATTGCGTCGAGGGATTAAAATGGGAGAATATCGAGTGGAGGATCTAAACAAGGCGAAGGTCTTGAGACTTAAAAACCATCACTATCAACTGTGAATGTTGCAAGATGTTCGTATTGTAGGGCTAGGCTGTTCGATGAAGAATTAGGAAGAGTAGAGTGGTGCTGCGGGCAAGGAAGATTCTTCAATGTAGTCCAACTAGGAGATTTACACGAATCATTTTATTCGGATAAAATATTTCTAGCTGCTCCACGAAAGTTCAACGACCTTTTTGCATTTTCGGCATTAGTGATTCCTCAAGGATGGCATCATCAACGAACAGGTCCTTCCTTCGTGACAATTCTTGGAAGAGTATATCATAATGTATTTGACGGTGCCTATACAGGTTCTTATCCAAACCCCACATTTATGTACTTGCACGATGAGGAATTAACAACTGGAAGAGAACAAGAATGAAAGAAACGAAACCTAAACAGGGATATGATTGACGAAATTAAATAAGCTGTTTACATCAGAAATTCTTTAGTTACACAATTCAGGCGATTAGGAAATGAACCATCATCATCTGTACATCTAATATTCCAGCAAACAAATCGTCAGCGAGATGGACCAAGATTCGGCGATGTACTTTTAGGACGAGAGATTGCAGTAATTTAAAGCACTGAAAAAGAAATTTAGGCCTCGAATATTAACAGTGTGGAAAATTGGCGAGAACAGACCATGGAAGATTGACCGCTTAGATGGCATGATGGAACCATTCCATTATCCTCTTTTGTATCCGGACGGTACTCCAGGCTGGTTTGTAGGTAAATGTCGGACTCAATGGAGTACGAATGTCTTTATGTCAGTATATGATTTGCCTTCTACTCTCAGAAGCTAGATTTTCAACTTATGGCCGTTTGTCTGAAACTTGAATAGTTGATATGTACGCTCGTATTGAAGAACAACGATTACGCTTCATTCATTATCATCAATAAAGGCGTAACACGGATACTATTCGATCCGTTGCTTTGGATGAACTAATAACTGCAGTTAATGAGCATCAAATGAATAAGGCAGTTGCTGACACAGAAGGTGATGAGACAATACAGGGCGAAGGTGGTATCAAAGTATGGCGTATCTACTTGCCTCGTACATTCACTGGAGGCCAACGTTATATGAAGGTAAAATATCTAGATGCCATTGCTCTTACTTCAAGATTAGGCAAACCTACATATTTTCTGACCGTAAGTGCAAGTGGTACACTTTCCAAACATCATCATTTAGGTAACGATCCACTCTTGTGTTCAAGAGTTTTCAACATTGTTCTTTTAGAGCTGTTGCGTGATCTCAGAAGTGGAGTATTCTTCGGAAAACCTAGCTATATTTTCTGGGTTATAGAGTGGCAGGCACGTGACCTTCTTCACACACATATCTGCTTCAGAATACAGGATGGGGACCAAAACAACATATAGAAATCGACAATGTTATTAGTGAAGACATACCAACAGAAGAAGAAGTAGATGGAAGATTACGTGCAGTAGTGCTACGACACATGATTCACGGACCTTGTTTCCATGATTACCGTACTGCTTTGCCGTGCTGGGACTCAGAAAAGAATAAATGTTCAAAGAGATTTCCGAAACCACAAACAGAAGTTACTTACGCTGACGACAAGGGTTTTGTTCGGTACAAACGAAATTTGCAGGAGAAAGTTGTTGTCACATATGGAAAGAGAACTGTTTAGCTGGATGATCGTTGGGTAGTTCCATACATATAACGCAGCTCTGCTGTTAAAGTACGAATGCCACTCTAATTTGAAGATTGCTTCGGCGCGGAGACTAATTAAATATCTGATCAAATATATTACAAAAGGTAGCCCTTTGCAACTTGTGGCTGTTGTTCCTGAAAACATCACGGAGAACGAAATAGAACAATATATGATGAAGCGATATATTGGGGCAAGCGACGCTACATGGCGCATTTTAGAATATGATTTAACAGGAATGGAACCTACTGTCGAATGTCTTCCAATGCACCTGGAAGGAAAACAGAATAATATATATTATACAGTGCGGCCAGAGGAGGCTATCAACCTAGCGTCATCGAAATTAATTAGATATCTACAGTGACATAACCTTCCTGAATTTGAACAAGTAACATATCAACAACTTTACGAAAATTACATTATACACTCATCTCATCCCCGTACGAAGAATGTTACGATATGGGAGCATCCAGATGGAAGGCACTTCATCACGCCTCGTCAGCGTGGGGCATGTCTAGCAAGATTATTCTGGGTAGCACCAAATCGAGGTGAACGATACTATCTAAGAATACTTTTGAACAGTTCCCCTTGCAGAAGTTATGCACAACTCTTACATTTAGGGAGAGAAAATTGTTCTACTTTTCATGATGCTGCTCGTGCACTTGGACTTGTGAATAACGAGCAAGAATATGGTCTGGCTCTTGTAGCGGCACATACCTTCATGATAGGGAGAAAACTTCATCTTTTTTTTCGTATTTTTATGCAACATTGGAGCTCCAGCATTAGGACTATGGAATCAATATAAAGCATTACTTGTTGAGGATTTAATAACCATTATGATAGTGAAACAAAAGCCTACACTGCAGCTTTACTTGATATCGATCGCGGTCTACGTCGTCATGGTTCTTCTGTGAAAGAGTATGGTCTACCTTGTCCACTAGATATAAGTACGGAGCTACGTACGACACGGCTAGAGTATAACGTTACAGAACAGCTTGGTATCGTTCAGAATAACTTACAATTGTTGTCAGACGATCAGCTTAATGTTTTCGAACACGTTTGTCGTTATTTAGATGATGAAACATACAGACCAAGAACAATATTCATAGATGGACCCTGTGGATTCGGAAAAAAACGTTTATTTTAAACATCATAGCAGCATACGTCCGATCAGTTGACAAAATCGTGCTTTGTGTGGCCAGCTGTGGCATAGCGGCACTAAACAATCCTGGAGGAGTAACTGCTCACAGTATGTTTAGATTACCTTTAGATCTAGGTGATGAAACTGAAGTATGGGCTGTCTCAAATGGGAGTCAACGTGCAGAACTAATAAGAAAGTCGTCCTTAATTATTTTCGATGAGGCTCCAATGTCTCATCCTTATATATTTGAAATATTAGATAGGTCATTGCAAAATCTAATGGAAACATCAGTTTTATTCGAAAATAAATGTATAATATTGACCAGTGATTTTAGGCAAATCCCACCAGTCGTATCCAAAACATTAACAGCATCAGATATCATTGCTGCATTACTAAAACCATCATTATTATGGAAATATATGTATACTTTCCAACTCACTACATCATATCGAAGTAAAGAATACTCTGATTTCACAAATTTAATTTTAAGTAGGAGATAATTATCCTATTCAGCACCATCTTAATGCGGATTAGAGTAATCTGAACAAATTGCAGAGGTTTATGGTTTGAATTTCGTTTCCAGTATTCACAAATTAATTGATTTCGTATTTCCCCTTGATGTACTTTTATGCTTCCCGGAATCTGTAAAACGTGTTATTCTATGCACTCATAATACAAACGTTAAAGAAATTAATAGAACGATACTAGACTTACTACCGGGAAATATACAAGAATGTGTAAGTATTGATTCCATTGTAAGTGAGGAAGAGAATGAATCTACAGATATCGGAGAAGAACTTTACATCAAGCTGAAGGAAAAGGCGTTAATTCACATGTACTATCACTGAAAGTTGGAGCTATTTGTTTCATCACGAGGAATCTAAATTTTAGCGAAAGGCTTGTGAACGGAACAAAGGTAAAAATTGTGGATATTGGTGCCAGAACTGTGGTAGTTGAAAACATAAGGACAAGGAATGTTTTGCAATACCTAGAATTTCTTTTGTATTCCCTATCGTAGCGAACTCTACTATTAACGCAATGCGCCGACAATTCCCACTACAAATGTGCTACGTAATGTCCATTCACAAGTCACAAGGACAGACGTTGAATGTTGCGGACATTGATCTCCGATCTGATTGTTTCACACATGAACAACTTTATGTTGCACTTAGCCGTGTTCGATCAACAAAGGATATGTGCATATTGGTTGATAACACAAGAATTTCTGAAACGTGTGTTTTTCTTAAGAATATCGTCTTTAAGGAATTGATATAATGCACGTAAGTTAACGCAACGAACGTTGACATACAGCATTTAGGTAATAATTGATTTGGAGATGTAAAATGAATTAGTGTGGTTAAAGTATTTAATTATATAAATAAGCACTCCGTGGGCCAAGTCTATTACAATGTGTTTCGACATATAATTATATTTGTAGTAATACTATTAGTAGAATTATTAGTTATATTTATAGAACTAATTGCAGTAGAAATTGTAGTGGTACTACTAGTAGTAAACATGATTTTAAAAGTATGAGGAACCTAGGACGGAATAAAATTACGCGATGCTAGCTTAGATCAATTTATATTATAATTAATCAGTCCAAGGCTTAAGCTTATTAGAATATTTATCATTACCAAAATATATTAGCATTAGTAGTTGTAGTAGCAGCATATATATTTATACTAATATTTATAGTAGTAGTAGTTGTGATAGCATTATTAAGAACAATGATATCTGTGTTACTACTATAATTTGGTATTGTAGTAGAAGTTATTCCAGATGTATTAACACTAATGGTGGTAGTAGTTGTAGCAGTAGTAGAAGAAATAGCAGTTGTAACGATAGTTGAAGCAGGAGGGGTACATTTAGTAATAATAAGAGTAGAAGCACTAGCAGTTGTAGTAGTAGTGGCAGCAGTACTTACAATACAATAGCGGCACTAAACAATCCTGGAGGAGTAACTGCTCACAGTATGTTTAGATTACCTTTAGATCTAGGTGATGAAACTGGAGTATGGGCTGTCTCAAATGGGAGTCAACGTGCAGAACTAATAAGAGAGTCGTCCTTAATTATTTTCGATGAGGCTCCAATGTCTCATCGTTATATATTTGAAATGTGAGATAGGTTATTGCAATATCTAATAAAAACATCAGTTTAATTTCGAAATAAATGTATATTGCCGGTGAGTTTAGGTAAATCCCACCAGTCGTATCCAAATCATTAATAACATCAGATATAATTGCTTCCAATAAAATCATCATTATTATGGAAATATATGTATACTTTACAACTCACTACATCACATCGAAGTAAAGAATACTCTGATTTCACAAATTAAATTTTAAGTAAGGTAAAAATTCTATTCAGCACCATCTTGTCACGGAGTAGAGCAATCAGAAACAATTTACAAACGTTCGTGGTTTGAATTTCGTTTTCAGTATTCATAAATTAAATGATTTCGTATTTCCCCTAATGTACTTCTATGCTACACGAAATTTGCAAAAAGGGTTATTCTATGTACTCATAATACAAACGTTAAAGATAAGAGGTGTTACTCTTGTATGTAAAAAAAAGTATTTGAGTGACTAAGCAAGGGCTATGCATTATAAACTTTTGTTTTTACTAAGACAATACAGTATCATTTCTTGCTGACAGTGTACTTTACATACAAGATGTAATACTTGTGCAGGTACACTAGATAATCTAGCTTATCAGAAAGATAAGATCTGTTACTCTTCCATGCAAGCTAGGTAATTTGATGATTAAGTGAGGGCTATGCATTATAAACTATTGATTTTTTACTAACACTCTAGAGAATCATTGGTTGCCGATCATGTATTTTACATACAACATACACTACTCTTGCAGGTACACTAGTTTCGCTGAAAGATGTGTTACTTTTGCATTTAAACTGGATACTTTAGTGATTAAGTAAGGTCTATGCATTATAAACTATTGTTTTTAAGTAGACTATACAGGAAAATTGCTTGTTGATAATGTAATTTACATACAAGATGTAATACTCTTGCAGGTACACTAGATAATCTAGTTTCCATGAAATATAAGATGTGTTACTCTTTCATGTACCTAGGTGCTTTGGTGATTAATTAAGGCTTATACATCAAATAAATTGTTGTTTAGCGAGACAATAAAGGATCATTTTTTTTAATAATGAATTTTACATACAAATTGTAATGCTCATTCATGTATATAAGATTATCTAGTTTCCCTGAAAGATATGATATGTTATTCTTAGATGTAACCTAGGTACATTAGTGACTATGTAATTGCTATGAATTATGAACTATTTTTTAGGGAGAATTTATAGAATCTTTGATTGCTGACAATGTACTTTATACACATGTAGTAATACTCTTGCAGGTAGACAAGATAATTTAGTTTTACTGAAAGATAAGATTTGTTACCCTTCAAGGTAAGCTAAGCACTTTGGTGATTAGGTAAGGGCTATTCATTATAAACTATCTTTTTACTAAGACTATATACAATAATTCGATGCTGATAATGTATTTTACATACAAGATGTGTTGTAACAGTCCCCATCACTTTCATAAATATATACATGCATCTATCATTCTTTTACTCTCATTGTGTCATCATGGATTCATTATGTTCTTATTTTTGATATGCAAATAAAGAGAAGCATCTGGTTCTATTATTTTGCTCAACATACCGAGAACAAGTCCTTGCATTTATTTACACCCTTTCCCGTTTTCTTTATAAAGCGGCAGTAGGTCGAGAAACAGAGAAAGGTCTTAAACAACTGTTTTCAGGTAAATTCACAATACATTGTGGACAGAAAGTGCTAAAAGTTTCTTTTCATTTCTGGACTACTCTACCACACACAGTGCCTTTGTAAGAGAACAATTGAGGAAGCGTAGGGCCCAACGTCTAGCCGACATGTCGGGATCAGCACTCTATGAGCGCCGCGCTGACGGCAACTAGACCATTAGTGAAATATTAGCAAATCTCAGAAAGTCACGTTTGGAATTTTAGCAACACGAAAATACCAGCAACGGAATTAACGGACAGGACGCTTGGAGAAGAATGGAAGGATCGAGAAACGAATCAGTAGGAGAGAATTTTGAAATTTTGGAGAGGAGAATATAGGTCATCGGTACACTGAGAGAAGCATGAGTGTCAACAAAGAGTCAGTCGAAGTTTCGTTTTCATAACAAACAGGCCGGGAGTGCGAGGTTACATTTTTTTTCAAAAGAATTTCCGTGTGCTTTACGGGATTCTACATTGTTTTTCTTTGAAGACGCTTCGATCGAAATGATAGGCTAAGGTTTCAAGTGTGCACTCGAAGTTCAGTTACCATTTTCGCTTATATTAATTCTCCGATTTCGTTTCTCGCCGTTCAACGCCATGTGCTACTGTAAGGGTCCGTACAGAGTCTATGAGTTTCTACACACGCCTTAAATGCGAGACTGTATACGAGAGAACTCTTGTAATATTTGTGCTGTGTGCTGTTGTTGGAGTTCCGTCACAGAGACAATTTGCATTCATCCACGAGTGGTGCGAGAATCGATCCCAAGATGCCTGAGTGCCGAGGAACTTCCTTCGCTTGTTTCAGACGTACAGGTAGGACGTAACCTCTCCTTTATAATTCGTCATCGCAAGGCCAGAGTACGCATCAAGAACAAGTCTTCTTCTAAGATCAGTCACCATCCGTCGGAGGAGGGACATCCCTCCCGGCTATAAAGCTGAGCGACAAGAAATTATCAAAATTTTCCAACAATATTGACCATCCATCTGTTTTTGCTGAAGGGTGGCGAATTTCACCCCCGAACACTTGTAAAGTACTGCATAACAAACCATTTGCTTCTGTCCAAACAATTGGTGATTTTGTAATCTAAAGTGACTTTAGGTCAGAAACGCTACCGGCAACTTTCTATAATGATCTATTTTTAACTTAACAGCTTTTTTTCATAGAAGTTAAAGCCATTTAGAGCAAATTTGAGAGACCTACCACTAAGAACTGTCAGAACTGATAATGTCTGTGTAGCCGTCAGTACATTTTTGAGAGAAACTAATAACTATAATAATAACAAAATATCTATTTTTGCCAACATTGCATGACTAGTGTATCTGTGGTCACGAAATGCAATGAGAGTAATTTCTTTTTTTATATGTCATTTTTGTAATGCCACGAAAGTCATATTGGCAGCTGCGGCAGTACTTATGTGTATAGTATTAATTGTATATTCTACTTGCATTGATAGCATCAATAACTTGTAGTCATTTCAAATGTATGTGTTAGTTCTTCTTACTCTTCAACCTTTTTCTTGTTGATGTCGCGATTCACTTTGCATTGTCTGATATCTGGTACTTGTAAATGAAATACAGAATATGTCCCATTTTCGAAGAATGAATAGTGGTCATGAAGGGAATCGCAAATCCGCCCCGACTGATAGTCTGTAAGGCGCCTTCCTGTGTTTTCACCGTACATGGAACGTTATTTCGTCTTGGTTTACAATAGCGCCGAGACTTTCATATTCAATTGGAGTCCTGCTAGTTTGAGGAGAGATACAGACAACAAGGTTTATTATTTTTTTAATTTCGCGTGACTAATATATTGATCGATATGTCAAGGTGATGCATATATGTACCGAATATTCCTGGTCAGCGATATTCGAATCTATCGTAGTTTTAAGAGTGATCAAAATATAATATTCGTAGTTCTAAGTGTAGTAAAGTCTATAGTAGTAATTCTAAATTAATGGCTCGTAGTTTAGGTATAAGTTGATGTTTAGGTATTTTTGTGTCTTTTTTATATATTTATTTGTGTCTGTCAACGGCTGACAGCTATCAATACCCTACTAGTAAAACCAAAAAGAAAAAATATATACTATCTGATAATGATCGATGCATAGCTTAGTATGCTATTCAACCTTTCGTCTTTCTGTTTTCATTCTTTTTTTTTTTCTCACTCACAAAAATTCCTCATTTTTATTCATCAGAGCTCTTCATGTCTTACTTCCCGAGTTTCTTTTTAGTTAAAAGTAATATTTCATAGTGCTCCTTCGATAATAAACAAAAACAAATATGTAACGTTACACGTCCAATTATGTGGTATAAAACTGTAAACGCTAGCGTAGAATGGCCCCGCTATCTTTTGTAAGTGCACAGCAAGAATGTAAATGGTCGAAATTTCTCAGTCCTCGTAGTCCCCCTCTAGCTACAAATAGCTGTATGTACTTTGATGCACGTAATCTAAAACGACTCCGGCCAAATCTCTGTAAAAATCAAAGAGCAAAACAAAAGGGAGAGTAATTTGTAACCTGTTGTCATTTGTGTGAATTTTACTGCTACCAGAAATCAGTTACTTGAATCATTGAGTATTGATCAAAAAATAAAAAAATAGCTTTCATGTAAGTGACGCCCATCAAACGGCATTTTTCACTAGCTTTTTTTCTGAGATTGTGGTTAGTGCTGGGAAGGAGAAGAGACATGTCACTAATGCTATTTTCCATGTGTCAACTACTTTCCCATGTTCGAAATGTTCTACCAGCCTAGGGCAATCACCTTCAGAAGAGTATTGTCACTGTAAGATCAGCCTAAAGATCACTTCCCTAGAGCACGTCTTTGTATTGTTGTTTTTTATTTAATTTCATTAAGTTTTAATAAAGTTTATTATTCTTATCCAAAGCACCTACTTCATTTCAATGTAATACGCATCCTAGTTATTTTTTTTTTATTTTCATGCCTTGACGTGAGGGTAATTTTCTGTTTCACCACATAGTAAGCTTAAAGTGTTCTTTTGCAGTCTAAGAAAGGAAGGAAGTTTTAACATTAGAGACATTTCTTAGCAATGACTTTGCTTGGCTCCCATTATCCGCGCATTTAGTTCTATCAACGGACGTGCCTATTTGGCACTTTTGCAGGACATTCGTCTGGTGGGGTGGAAGCAGAAGGTACTGTATTTGAACTTCTTCATGGGGAGATGATGCTGGTGGCCAGGCGAAATCGTTCCGGTATCCAATTTAAAGTACATAATTTCATACACCGCCGCATGTGTCCAGAGCGAAAATCTTTATCCGCATTCGTACGAACCTATATCTGAGTTCTCTTCCTTTCCTATAAGTTTTTTTTCTAAGATAACATGCTTCCCAACATTCCTATCCTACCTTTCGATCACCTTCCTATAAAATCTGAAGCCGTCGGGGAAATGTGATTCGAACGTAAGCCAAATTTATTGAATAAATCGAAATCCATTTATTGCCAGTTGCGAGTGCTTGTCTCACAAGCACAAGCAGTGGTTATAGTATTACTCTTGCAGAAACACTAGATAACCCAGTTTCGCTAGAAGATAAGATGTATTACTCTTGCACTTAAGCTAGGTACTTTAATGATTCAGTAAGGGCTATGCATTATACACTATTGTTGTTTAGCGAGACAATGCAGAATCATTGGTTTCTGATAATGTACTTTTCATACAAGAAGTAATACTCTTGAAGGTACACTAGAAAATCAATTTCGCTGAAAGATAAGATGTGTTACTTTTGCATGTAAACTAGGTACCTTAGTGATTAAGTAAGGGATATACATTATAATCTATTGTTGTTTAGGGAGAATATACAGAATCAATTCTTGCTAATAATGTACTTTACATAGAAGATTTAATACTCTTGCATATACACAAGATAATCTAGTTTCTCTTAAAGGTAAGATGTGTTAGTCTTGCATGTAAGCTAGTTACTTTGGTGGTTAAGTAAGGGCTATGCATTATAAACTATTGTTTTTACTAAGATTATAGAAAAACATTGTTTGCTAAAAAATGTACATTATATAAGGGTGTAATACTCTTGCAGGCACACCAGATAATCTAGTTTCACTGAAAGATAAGATGTCTTAATCTTGCATATAAGCTAGTTACTTTGGTGACTAAGTAAGGGTCATGCATTAAAGACTATTGTTTTCATGCAGACTGTACAGAATCATTGCTTGCTGACAATGTATATTACATACAAGAAGTAATACTCTGGCAGGTTCACTAGATAAACTAGTTTCGCTGAAAGATAAGATGTTTTGCTGTTGCATGTATGCTAGGAACTATGTTGATTTAGTAAGATATATGCATTATGCACTATTGTTGCTTAGGGAAATCATACAGAATCATTGTTTTCTGATAATCTACTTTACATACAAGATTTAAAACTCTTGCAGATAAACTATATAATCTAGTTTCGCTGAGAGAAGATATTTTACTCTAGCATTTAAGTTTCGGACTTTACTAAATAATTAAGGACCATACATTATTAACTATTGCTTTTTTTTACAAAGATTATTGAGAAGAATTTCTTGGTGACAATGTATTTTCCATTCAAGATGTAATACTCTTGCAGGTACACTAGATAATCCAGTTTCCTTGAAAGCTAAGATGTGTTAATCTTGCATGTAAGCTACTCGTAGGTACTCTATTAACTAAGATATAATTCTGCCTTATAATTTGTGTTATTTATTAATTAATATACAAAAATAATATGTTGACAATATAGTTCACTTCTCTGTCATTATAAAATACGCTTGCCGGCAACATAAATTATCTAGTTTTCTTAATATATATGTAAACCTTGCATATAATATGCTTATTACAAGATCTTTCGCTAAAAACCTAGACATAATATACTGTATAACTTAAATGTGATTTATTGTGCCCTCATGGTTGGGTGGTTAAGAAGGGCACGGGTTAGACTCGACAGGCAACGGCCTTCACGTGGTGAGTCATGGGTGGTTCAATTGGAACTAGCAAAAAGTTGCAAATAAAAGGAGAAGTGATATTTGGCCGATAATTATATTTGTTCGTTATTTTTAAAATACTAAAATTATTATGTATTTAACATGGACACTTGAAAATAATCTATAGAAATAAAAACATTAAAAATTTAAAGACATTCCTTTCATATCTAGAGTCATGGTCAACATTCATAATAAGAAAAAGAATATTTTTCATAAGGTGTATGACCAAGAGTACTTTACAAAAATATACAAAATGTTGAAAAAGTCGCCATCTTGGATCCAAAATGGCCACCAAACCTATTGTTGTATGGAATAGAGACCCTAATCCGTTGGGGCCAGATAGATGAAATTTAGTATAAAGGAACATTATTGCTATTAGATTACGAAAATATAACCTGATGTATCCAAACACGCAATCTTGGGAAAATGGCGGACTTAAAAATCAATTTTCCACACCGTTTGAGCTAGAGATACGAAATTTAGCATAAAGGTGTATCATAACTAGAAGTTTAGGAAAATATTACAAAATTTTTTGAAAGTATCCATCTTGGATCCAAAAAGCCTGTCCAAAAATCATTTTTGACACCGTTTGAGCTAGAGAAATAAAATTTTATTTGAAAGTGCACCTTCACTTGTAAGTCACGACAACATAATAAATCACTAAAAGAGTCGCCATATTTAATCCAAAATCGGTGCCCGAAAAACCCATTTTCTAACCACTAAGGCTAGACAAACGAAATTTGGTATGTAAGTGTACTATCAGGAGTAGGTCACAAAAATAGTGAAAACCTCCTCATATGAGGGCGCAGCCCGCCCGGTGGGTGGTGTATTTGTAATATGGAGGCAGAGTCTGGCAGAGAGAGTCTCATTAACATAAAGGAGGCGCAGCTCCCACAACTCCCCATGTCGGGAGCGCAGCTCCCACGTGGTCTGGGGGCAGCGCCCCCAGCGAAGCAAAGCGAGTTCATATACTATATAGCCCCATGGACACTGATTCACCGACTGATTCACTGACTCACTCATCCATATAAAATCATAGGCCAAACTACTGGAGCTAGAGACACCAAATTTGGTACGAAGGTGTAGAGTAAAGTGAAAGTGAAAAATCCGAGATTTTGAATACGTCGCCATCTTGGATCCAAAATGGCCGCCAAACCCATTGTTGTATACAATACACAGCCTAAACGGCTGGGGCTATTGAAATGAAATTTGGTACGAAGATACATTCTAGTAGGTTACGAAAATATTACAAGTTATATTCAAAGACGCCATCATTGATCCAAACTGGAGGACTTTAAAAATGCATTTTCGACACCGTTTGATCTAGAGATACGAAATTTGGTATGAAGACACATGGTGACCAGTAGGTTAAGAAAATATTGAAAAACGTTAAAAAGTCGCCATCTTGGATCCAAAATCGCCGCCGAACCCATTGTTGTATAGAATACACAGTGTAAACCGCTAGAACTATTGAAATGAAATTTTGCATGGAGCTACACTACCACTATTAAGTTACGAAAGTGTTACCTGATGTATCCAAAGACGCCATCTTGGATCCAACATGGCGGACCTAAGAATCCATTTTCCACAAAACTTGAGCTAGACATACGAAATTTGCCATAAATATGTATCATAACCAGTAGCTTAGGAAAATATTACGAAATTTTGGGAAAGTCGCCATCTTGGATCCAAAATTGCCACCCAAAAAATCATTTTTGACATCGTTTGAGCTAGAGAAATGAAATTTTATTTGAAGGTAAGTCACGACACAAGTAAGTCACGACAATATAATAAAACGTTAAAAAGTCGCCTTCTTTAATCCAAAATGGCCGCCCGATAACCCATTTTCTAAACCACTGAGGCTAGACAAATGACATTTGGTGTGAAGGTGAACCATGACAAGTAGGTCACAAAAAATATTGTGAAAAACCCCTCTCCGGTGGGTGGTATATTTGTACCATGGAGGCGCAGTCCGCAAGAGAGTGTCTGATTACGATAAAGGGGGCGCAGCCCCCCAAACCTTCATGTTGGGAGCGCAGCTCCCACGCGGGTCTGGGGGCAGCACCCCCAGCGAAGCAAGGCGAGTCAACATACTATATAGCCCCATGGTCACTCACTGACTGATCTAATTTATCTGGCTAAACTACTGGAGCTAGAAACATCAAATTTGGTATGAAGGTGTATAACAAACAGTAGATAAAGAAAAAAAATCAATTTTGTAAAAGTCGCGATCTTGGATACAAAATGGCTGCGAAACCCATTGTTTTACAGATTACACAGCCTAAACCGCTAGAGCTAGAAACAACAAATTTGTCACGAAGGTACATTATCACAACTATGTTACGAAATGTATAAAAAGACGCCATCTTGGATCCAAAAAGGTGGACCCAAAAATTCATATTCCACACTGTTTGAGCTAGAGATACGAAATTTGGCATAAAGGTGTATCATCACAGGTAGTTTAGGAAAATATTACATTTTGAAACAGCGATGATGTTGGATTCAAAATGGACTCCCAAAAACCCACTTTCCACACCGTTCGAGCTAGAAAAATTACATTTTATATGAAGGTGTGTGTCACGAGTAGGTCACAACAATATAAAAAATCTTTAAAAAGTCGTCATCTTTAATCCAAAATGCCCACACAAAATCCCATTTTCCAAACCACTGAAAATAGAGAAACGAAATTTTTCATGAAGGAGTACCATCACGAGTGGGTAGCAATAAATGAGGCAAACCTCCCATATGGGACCGCAGCCCCCAGTGGGAGGGCGAAGATCGACGCCATGGCGGTGCAGTCACCCAGAGAGATTCTGGTTACGATAAAGGGAGTGCAGCCCCACAAAACACCCGAAGTTTGTGTATTAACCCCCACGTGGGTATGGGGGCAGTGCCTCCAGTGAAGCAAAGCGAGTCCATATCAACATGCACGGCAGTGCATGCAGCCAAGTTCTCAGCGTCACAAAAGGTCAGCACTGCCAGAAGCATGTTATACAGGAACAAGAGTTTTTGGCGAAATCGGCGATTTCGAGGCTCCGTAAGAAAAAAAATGTTAAAGATAGGAATATGAGCTTTCAAAGTTAAGGAGATATGGCAAATATGTCCAGGTGTGCAAAATTTCATATTAGTAACTTGAAGCATATTCGAGTTGTGGACCACTGAAATTGCGTATTTTAGGCTTACTGATTTATACAGTCACATTCATTCACTCACTCGCTCATATTGTTTAGGGTGTTCGGAATAAGCTAGAAACATGAACTGTAACATGAAGGTGGAGAATGATAAATAGGTAAAGGGGAAAAAATCCATCATTTTGAAAAGTCGCCATCTTGTATTGATAATGGCCGCCAAACGTAAAATTTCAAAGAATACAAAGGCTGAAGCTAGAAAACCGAAATTTGGTATGAAGGTACATAATCTTTTAGTAGGTTACGGAACTATTACAAAGTCTTGAAAAAGTTTTCACATTCGATCCAAAATGGCCCCAAAATGAAATTTCCATAGAATACACAGCCTAAACGGCTGGAGCGAGAAAAACGAAATATAGTATGATGGTACATTATCATTAGTATGTTACGAAAATATTACAAAATATCTCCAAAGACTCAATCTTGAAACCACAATAGCGGACCTCATAATACATTTTGATTATCGTTTGCCCTAGAGATACGATATTTGGCATAAATGTGTATTATCAAGAGTAGTTTAGGAAAATATTACATTTTAAAAAATGTTGCTAGCTTGGATTCAAAATGGCTGACCAAAAACCATTTTCCACACCGTTCGAGATAGAGAAATGCAATTTGGTATGAAGGTGTACTGTACCATCACGATTAGGTAACGACAATATAACATAATGTTAAAAATGTCTCAATCTTTAATCCAAAATGGCCACCCAAAACCCATTTTCCAAATCACTGAAGGTAGAAACGAAATTTAGTATTAAGGTGTACCATCACGAGTAGGTTACAATAAATGGAGCAAACCACCGGGGATATTGGAAAGATCTGCACCATGGAGGCGCAGTCCCCCGGAGAGTCCGGTTGCGATAAAGGGAGAGAAGTCCCCCAAAACTCCACAAGTTGAGCTTGCATCCCGCCACGGGATACTGAAAGCATTGCACCCAGCGAAGCAAGCATATATACTATACATTTACAAAAAGCTGTGAAATACGAGAAGAAACACCAGAGGTACAAAAAGTTCAGCCAAGTTCTTCAGCCCTAAAAGTGGTAAAATGGAGGACGGATGAGCCAAGTTCCTTGGCGATAGCATGTAAGAGGAACACTGG
The DNA here is from genome assembly GCA_022664845.1 of Lepisma saccharinum. Lineage (NCBI taxonomy): Eukaryota > Metazoa > Arthropoda > Insecta > Zygentoma > Lepismatidae > Lepisma > Lepisma saccharinum. Next base: position 92,768 of record JAGDQP010000778.1, read on the forward strand.
AACTTGGCGCGAGGTGGAACGGTTCATGACCTTCAAGCCATAAAGCTGGTGGCGGCCCTAAAACCCACCACGCCCACTACCACCAACCTAAGACTCGAAGTCGAACATTATGAACCTTGCCATCTCGCACTAAGTTCCAGTGTTCCTCTTACATGCTGAATTTTTTGCATCTTTGGTGTTTTTGCTCGGATTATATATATATAGCCCCATGATCACTGACTGACTGACTCACTCATCAAAATTTCCAGGTCAAACTACTGGAGCTAGAAACACCAAATTTGGTACGAAGGTATATGAGCAAGAGTAAATAAAGAAAACATCCGATATTTTGAAAAAGTCGCCATCTTGGATCAAAATGGCCGCTAAACCAATTGTTGTAAGCAGCCTAAACGGCTGGGTGTACTGAAATGAAATTTAGTATGAAGGTACACTATCACTAATAGGTTATGAAAATAATACAAAATGTTTCCAAAGACAAAATGGTGGACCCAAAAATCCATTTTTCACACCGTTTGAGCTAGAGATACGAAAATTGGTATAAAGGTGTATTATCAAGAGCAGCTTAGGAAAGTGTTACAATATTTTTGAAAAGTCGCCATCTTCGATCCAAAATGGCTGGCCGTAAAACAATTTTTACACGGTCCGAGCTAGAGAAATGAAATTTTATATTAAGTATTCACGAAATCATGAGTATTCACGACAATGTAAGAAAACGTTACAAGACAGTAGCCATCTTTAATCCAAAATGGCTGCCCCAAAATCCATTTTTCAAACCCTTGAAGCGAGAGAAACTAAATTAGGTATGAAGGCCCGCCAGTTGTATATGAGGGCAGATCTGTACCATAGGGGCGCAGTCCCGCAGAGAGTCTGGTTACGATATAGATGCGCGACTCCCACGGGGACCTGGGAGGAACGCCCCCAGCGAAGCATAGCGAGTCTATCCAGATAATATATATCCCCATGGTCACTGACTGCCTGTGACTGGATACTGGAGCTAGAAACACCAAATTTTTATGAAGGTGTAGTACCATGAATAGGTAAAGGTAAAAATCCGATATCTTGGATTCAAAATGACCGCCAAACCCATTGTTGTATAGAATACACAGCCTAAACCGCAGGGGTTGCTGATATGAAATTTGGTATGAAGGTACAACATCTCTAGTAGGTTACCAGAATATTACAACATGTATCCAAGGACGCCATCTTGGATCCAAAATGGCGGACACCAAAAAACAATTTTCCACACAGTTTGAGCTAGAAACAACAAATTGTGGCATAAAGGTGTATTATCAAGCGTTGGATCCAAAATGTCCGCCAAATCCATTGTTGCATAGAATATACGGCATAAACGGCTGGAGTTAGAAACAGTAAATTTGGTACGAAGGTATGTCATCATTAGTAGGTTAAGGAAACTAGATGTATCCAAAGATGTCATGCAGCGTCCCCAGCGAAACAAAGCGAGTCAAAAATATATATATCCAGAGCTAATGTGTAGCCTATTCGGTAGCGCGCTCGACTTCAGTGTGAGCGGTCCCGGGTTTGACTCCCGGTGGGGGCTCGAAAATTTCGGTGTTGACCCAACATCGTGAGGACAATTGGGGAGCTGCTGTGAATAAAAGACAGTGGCGATCACAGTGAGAGCTTCGGCTCTCCCCTCCCAACCCATCTGGTCAGCATGGGAGCAATAGACCAACTCCTTCGTTCGGGAAGAGGCCTCATCCACTAGTGGATTGAATATGGCTGTGATTTGATTTATACCAACATGACACTCAATGACTGACACTCAGTGACTGACACTCAATGATCATCAAAATTCCGAGGCCTAACTACTTGAGCTAGAAACACAAAATTTGGTGTGAAGGTGTATGATCAAGAGTAGGTAAAGGAAAACATCAGACATTTTAACAAGTTGCCATCTTGGAATCAAAATGACCGCCAAACCCATTGCTGTATTGAATGCACAGCCTAACCCGCTGGAGCTAGTGAAATGTAATATGGTGATATAGGTGCAATATCATTAATAGGTTAAAAATTTGTTCCAACATTTTGAAAAAGTCGCCATATTGGATCCAAAATGGCCGCTAAACCTACTGTTGTATAGAGTACATAGCCTAAACAGCTGGAGCTAGAAACATCAAATTTGGTACGAAGTTACATCATCACTAGTAGATTAAGAAAATATTACGAAATGTATCCAAAATGGCGGACCACAAAATCCATTTTCCACACCGTTTAAGCTAGAGATACAAAATTTGGCATAAAGGTGTATCATCACGAGTAGTTTAGGAAAATATTTTAACATTTTGAAAAAGCTGAAGATTTACCATCACGAGTAGGTCACGACAATATAAGAAAACTTTAAATAGACGCCATCTTGGATCCAATATGTGCGACAAAAAACATTTTTCAAACCACAAGCTAGAGAAACGAAATTTGTTATAGAGGTGTACCATTACGAATGGGTTTTAATAAATGGGGAAACCCCCACATGGGGGCGAAGGCGGGTGGGTTACATAGGCTCCAAGAGGTCCCATTCTCCGAGAGAGATTCTGGTTGTCATAAAGGGGGCGCAGTCTCCAAAACTTCCCAAGTTAGGAGCGCAGTCCCCACGGGGGTCTGGGAGCAGTGCCTCAGCGAAGCAAAGCGAGCCTCTTTATATTACATAATTTCTTCTTGATTTTTCAACATATTTTATTTACGTAGGAAGTATCTAGGAAAACAGTAAATAATGAATCAGGATTTTTTGGTAGTCTTACACTACACAAGTACTTATTGTCCGTGCCTGTGCTGCCTGTTTCAAAAATGCTTAACAGCCTTAAATAAAATTTTAAAAATGCTAATCTTCCCATGGTTGTCACATTATGGAACTTTTGCACACATATTCACAAATAAAGGACCATTACTCTCCGAAAGTTTCCCAAAATCGAAGGTGACGACATTTTAATATTCAAGGTCAAAGGGTCGAAGTTCAAGATCAAATTTTCAATTGTATATTGGGGTTCAAATGTTGCATACCAAATGAAAGGTTTGGCCAAGCCCTTCACAATGATGCAAAAATCACATCCCAAGTTGAATTTAAAAAAAATAAAAGCATTTTTGGGGAAAATGATTGTGGCTCAAAATTTCGGGGAAAGTTCAAAATTTGAGATGCTGTAACTCCATAAATATATGACACATTACTACAATATCATGTTTTAGTGTTTATCATCAGGCGATACTAATTAGAGACGGGTATATAAGGACAATCCTATTAAACTTTTCGGTAATGCCAAAATTTGGTACAAAGTCTTACTTCAAAGTTGTGCCTGAGATCGGAAGCAAGTAACTTAAGAAATCTTCTAAATGGTTGAGTAGTGTGTGCTACTCAAACTGCAGCCAATTTCTTGTCATGATTTCTGTGAGGTTCCTACGCAATGAAAACGGGCGAAAAGTTGCAGAACTGTTCTTTTGATTAATAGTAAACAACAACTAAGTTATTGAAATAATTTCTATAGTCGATAAAATATTTTAGCATATAGAAACAACTTAAAATTACATATTTGTTGGTATCTAAACTGTTGCATTTTTAACAATTTTAAAATTAAATATGATAAATTCATAAGTACTACTTCTTTCATGTTGATTTCTTATTGATGTGTATTCATTATGAAGTTAAATAATCTATTTGCAATGAAAAATATGTTTACAAATTTTAATATAAACGGAAAACAAAATATTGTAAACATTAATATATTTTGTAAAATCTTCAAAATAATTTATATACTCTATGCGCGAACTGAAGAATAAAAATTATCCGATTTTTATTCTGTTTTTCCTCTACTTTACTACTTCCATAATGAAACTTTCACACTATTAGAACGATCCACCCTAATATATAGGCCTCTATATTAACGTTACCCGGGTCGAATTTTCCACTAGGACCGAGCCTAGAAGTACAACTTTCACTGGGGCACACTTTACAAGAAAAAATTAGAAATCGCTATTTAAAACGCGAGACGAAAAATATTAAGGATCATTTAGGGAGACCGTCATCACCTTTGCCCCGGGCGACTTATACTAGGAATTGCCATTGTACACACCAATAATCATTTTTAGTCAAACAGGATAAACATTTTAGTCAAACAGGATAAACATTTTGATGATAGAAGTTTGTAGGTTTTCTGCTCATACAAGGCTTAGCTAACTTTTGGTTTAAAAAAACGTTAACATTTTTTTGAAGAAAAAAATTATAATTTGCATTAATTAGGATGATTTGCCTCAGATCAGTGTATGTTTTCTTTATTTTGTTTGGGCGGGGATACATTGACAGCCATTTGGAGTTATGGGTGAATAGTTCATTTACACATTATATGTTCTCATGGCTTCCATAGCAGAGACGCTACGTGTAGTTTACAGCTTTAAAAGAAATTACCAGTCCACAGATCTAAAATTTTCGATCTGACAGAAATTTTCCTACCAAATTAAAAGTACATTTTTGTATTGTACGGTATTAATGAAAATTACAGGCTCCTTTCAGTACCAAACTGTCACCCAGTAAAATTGGAGTCTCTGATGTCTTAATATTTTTTTTCAATTGTGTGTCTTCAAAGCAAGGATTTTGCCAGAGATTTCAGATAGGACATAAAACATAGCTATTAGGTGTAAGTGTAATGTAGTATTGCTTCTAATGATTTTCAACACTAAAAAGTACATTTAAAGTTGCATGTGTGTGTGTGTGTGTGTGTATTTTCGAGTTTTTGGAGAATGTGTGTGGCAGAACCCTTGCTTCGGAGCCAGAATAATAGAAACAGGAACATATTTTTTTCCATTTCATTCATATTTTCAAACTATATCTTAAAACCATTCAAAACAATCACGCATAACGACGAGTCCCATTGCGCACTTGTTCGCGTTTTTTTAATTACTCAGGTTTTCAAAGATGTCGCTATGTTCGTAAAGTATACCCTGTGTCAATTGTAGTGTCCTTTCCGAAGGTCCGTTCACTTGTCTCCTTTTGCTGTTCGAAAAAGCAATGAAAATAAGTATTTGGGATGCACCCCTATAGTTTGTAAAAGGATAAAACAAAATTAATTTACGTGTAAATGATACAGAAAAAACAAATATATTCTGTCAAACAAACTTAGAATATGAATGTTTACATAAATTATACATTTAATCCTTCTCAACATATATTCCCGTATTTGTTTTGTATTTGCCCAAAGAAATGACTCACTGTAATGACATTTTCTTTCGTCAAAAAGTTCATTTAAAAAAAATCATATTATTATAGTTCAAGGAAGAGAAACGACATATTGGAGATAGAGTAACAAGATAATAGTTAAGTTCATTATGGAAACGTGGTTCAAACAGAATAATAAAAATATTCAAAAGATGGAATCAATGTTAGCAATGAGATTTTTAGTCTGAATCGGATGTGTAGTTACAATACTGGGATGAACAGGGGCTACATGTATAGTCAATTCCCGATGTGCAAGTTGACCAATCACTGTCAGAGACGCTGTGGTCGCTGTCGTCTGTTACTGTATCATCTATATCCATGCGACATCTCTTTGTACACGGTTTCCTTTCTCGACATCTTCGCTTCTTTCGCTTCGGACAACAAGCTATAGTGTCATTACTTGCAGACCCTCAATCGTCACCGTCACTAGCATCATCGTCACTGGTACTATTGTCACTGGGATTATCGTCACTGCTACATTCGTCAGTGCTGTCGTTTTTTTCGTACTGTTTCTTTGTATTCGACTCAACATTTTCCGTTCTCCCTCATCTTTTACAGCTCTAGAGGTGCTTGCTGATGCTGCTCTTTTTCGCTTCAAACAATACTTTCGACGTTTCGCGGATTCAATTATTCCCTTCTTAGACCAAACGGCCAATTATAACACCGAGGGTTATGCTGTCAACTTTCATTAGGTAGTCTTGTTCTAGACAATTAGCAATTGTGGTTTTTGCGCATCCTTCACTACCATGTTTTCTAATAATTTTCAAGATATTCCTATCAAGACGAGCTTTCAGAGTCACCGCCAGGATCCAAAGCTTCTTGATCCACATGAAGAACGCCCTGTCTCTTGCCAGTTTGACGTAGTATCTTCTTCTTCTTGCAATTTGCACAAGCTGAGACCACAAATGTCGGTCTGACCTTATTTAGTCGATAATGTTCGTCTCGCTTCTTCAGAATGTTGCGCTTTACAAGCGTTTTCAGTGCCCGTGTAACTTCGTCTTCGGGGAACTTTGACAGAGGACTGTTGTTTCTTCAGATATTCAATGATATCAATTTCACAGGGTCACATATGTGTCAACTTACGAAGTGCTGTCACAATGAATTTCTTCATCTCATCGTCATTAACATTAGGTGTGTCTATTATGATTGTTTAATACCAATTATCTTTATATATTTCTGTTCAATTTCAACTAAACATGTAGTATCAGTGAGTAAGTGTAATTTGATCCGAAATTCTGTCTGTACTAGGATTTTTCTAAGCAACCAATTGGTAATTGTTGTTCAACTGATCATAGTATTTTCAATAACGATAATACAGCTGCATATATTTTAAAGAAATCTAATTGTTGGATCCACTGTAAGATCGAATAGTTGGAATAGTACCACGGAAGTGCTTCTATCAACAACCAGTTTTAGAACCCTTGATAGCATAGTGCCGGCTATTCGTAGGTGAATGCTTTGCCCATCTGTGACAATCCGTTGGACTAGTCGTCACTGTCCGTCAGTGGTTAGCAAGCGGAGAGGGCTGTGGTAAAGCGAGCTGTAGGTGTGGTGTGTTGGAAGACTGAGCTCAGTTTTTGTGTTTAGATACTTTTGATTGACACTTTTGTGATATATATTATTATTTCATTCGATTATAAATGGCGTATACTGGAGAACAAGTAGTGAGAGAAAACACACTGAAAGTTGAATTTAGTGACTTTCCTCATCGTGCCCATATTATCTCGATACATGATATGGTACATGAATGCCTATGTTTAGAATCTAGTGAAGTTGTAGCGATAGAAATATGCCATTATTTGAAGAAATCGTTCATTAAATATGTAAATAGAGAAGTGGCTAAAAGAGTGTTACAAGAACGTAAAGGTGAAGTTATTTACATTGATAATGGCATAAGATATAAATTATCTATTGAACTAGAACGTCCACGGGAACCAAATTTCATATTAATGACTGTACCTCTTCAACTAACGGATCAGTTTGTTGCTGAATTTTTTACAGTGTATTGTGTGGTCTCGTCCGTGAAACAACTTTTTACAAGCAACTACGCTATGATGTGTATAATGATAAGAGAGAGATCTTTTTAAGAAATTAAATCGTGTTCCACCAAGATTTGTTCGCATGCAAAAATTTAATGTTCAGGTTTTTTCGACAGATAACTCCATTCTACAAAATCCTACTCAGTCCATAACATATACACGATCTGATAAAGAACAAGATCCAAATCTCGTAATAAACTATACAGATTTTCCTACAGTAGTACAAAGGTTGCAACAAAAACAAAAAAGTGCCCTTCATACAAGTTTGATTGCTACTGCTCAAAGCGAACCGGTGAGGGGGAGGGGCAATGATGACAATGAAGTACAAGATAGTCTATCGCTTGTAGGCAAAGCAACAAGTGTAGCGCAGGAAAGTAAAGAACAAAAAGAAGAAGAAGAAGAAGTTTTACTTGTCATTGCTCATGCTGAGAACGACGAGCCAACGTCTATGAATGAGGAACATATTGGTCTAGAAAGTGAATCCAAAGCCACGTCCAGACATGGAAACATGTTTCCGGAAACATTGTTTGCAAACTGTTTCCCGACGTGTTTTTTGTGTTTCCTAAATGTTTTCATTGAAATGTTTCACAAATGTTTGCAAACATTTCAGAAACATTGGAAAACATTTAGAAAACAATTTCTTAGGAACGTCAAAAATATGGATATACCGAAATCGGTATGTTGGAATAACGAAAATTCGGTATCACCCATACCGAAATATCGATATACCTAAAATATTTAGTAGTAGAGCGTTGGCGTAGGATTCTGTAGGTCATGGGTTTGATCCCAGCGATAACCCTGACTAAGGTTTTCCAGGGTTTTTCTTCAGTCACACTACGCAAATGCTGGGGTGGCACCTGCAACATAGGTCCTGGTCGACATCTTCCTGAATCCTTTCTCCTCATCTATCCCGGCCTGAGCCGCAGATGCCTAAAGGTCATAAATAAAATTTTAAAAAGTCAATACTGTCTTTTGTTTTTTTGGCTAAGGCCGGGATGAGGTAGGTAGAGGTTGGGGAAGGTATTGTCTAGGGCCGTTCATAATGTATCATCGCGCCATTGCAGTTGAAGATGCATCATAACGAAATCCGAATTCTGGGTCTTTGAACCTGTGACCGAAATCGGACGAAGCCATTAGACCGATATCCGAAACCCCGAAGATCGGAGCTTTGGATATCCGCATCCTGGTGGATCCATTCCTACTCAACAGTTTTCGAATTACAACAAAATGTTGCTGAAATTCATTTTGCTGCTTGCTTTTATCCCATCGTCAAAACTGCCGCTGCGTGATTGACTTTTTTAATTGACTCGACATGAAGTCGGCGAATCTACAGCAACTGTGGTTTTATTATCAGGAACCAAACACTACCTGATTAGAGCAGACCGCGGTGGCTCAATGGGTAGAGCGCTCATCTCTAGCGCTTGGGTTCGTCGGTTCAAACCCTCCTCATTCCATGTGAGCTTTGTGGTGAAAAAACACTGTGTACGTAGGTTTGCTCGGGGTTCTCCCGTTTCCTACCACTTTCTTCATTCCACCAATCATTCCATCACTATCCATATGGTCTGAGCCTGAGTTGCCTAAAGACCTTCTAAATTATTTCGAAATGAGTCTGTGCGTTAATGTAAATGATACAATGTGTAATTCTGTAATATGAATAATCAACTTTGTCTTTCTCATGTCAATGTTGTTTTCTTAGGTGAGATCGCCAACATTTCATTGCTTATCGCTCATGTAAATATACACTATATCATTACACTGGCAAGGTTAAAAGATTGACATTTGGACCCATTTGCTGCCGACCGGGTGGTTATCAATTTTTTTGTATTAAGTTCAATGTTTACCTAACATAAGGTTATTGTGAAAAAAGGAATTATATCTATTATTTCGAACTGCACGGTTGCAGAGCAAAGTCCTCAATAAAATCCTTAAAATGTATGGGGTGCCTTGACTTCGTAATCAGCTACTGGGGCTGGAAGAGTGTTAAGGTGTGAGAACTAGTATATATGCACAGAGAATTGACGTGCTGCGGTTGTGTATTGGGCACCATACCCGGCCGGCAACTGGGAGATCTGGGTTCGAGTCCCGGTCGCGGCGGTTGTCAATGTTTCTGGTAATTTCAATGTGTATCTAACACAAAGTTCTTGTGAGAAAAGGAATTACAATTCTAAATATAAATAAGTACGCCTAAAATTATACTATGTTTTGCATATGAACCGGAATTTCGAAGGAGGACCAGGCCAACCCCCTAAATACAAACGTCCATGAGTACCTCCATATCGCTCACTATCATTGTTTGTCGGTTTTGTGATATTGTTCGGTATTTTGGTATATTGATATGGTTTGGTATGTCGGCATTTTTTGTATTATCGGTTTTTCGGTATAATGATAATTGTCGGTATCCAAAACATACCGAAAGTTGGTATGAAAATCTCAATACCAAACACCCCTACACTTTCTGATGTTTCCAGAGAAAGAAACAATGTTTCTTGTTTCCATATCAAACCTCGGTTTTATAGGTAAATCGTCTCCAAACTAATGTAGAATCATAATGATGACCTCAAGTGAAAAATTAAATTACAGAAATTATGTTATGTTAGCGTACTCCAGCTTGATGAGGCATGGAATGGGTACAAAGTTGTACCTTTTTGCATGCTCAAAAAATTGCATAGTTTATTTGGAATCAGTGGAGAAACAACACCGCATCTCCTTTTCCGAACATGCATGATGTGAGTTACCGACGAATAACAAGTAAATTACAGCAGCATTCCGCAAACTGTGGTGCTTGATGTTTGCCCTAGTTGTCTTCTGAGTCCAGGTCATAAGTAAACAGATCATAATGACAAATATCCGCCTTTCTCATGATTCTGCCAACGCTAGGGTGAATATGCGTAGGAGAACTCAGTGAAAGTACAGTCTGATGAACTCAAGTAATCGAAATACTGGCCTAGAATAAAATAAGCATTATACCCAGACCGCTACATGATGGAGGAAATGTTGTTGGAAAGTGGTCAAGTGGTCGGTCAGGTGCTAGCGTGTAGATATCATTTCGTCATTTGTCTGGTGTGACTGAGGGGAAAACCCTGGAAAAGTCCGAATGGGCGACCGCTGCGTTCGTTCCCAGGACTTCCCGATTGCTCTACTGAGCTACGGTCGTTCGTTAATTATAATGAATAGGTTACTAATTAAACCAAATACGGTTTTAGTTACTGCACTGAATATAAATGTTCCTCACTAGCATCAGAGGAACCAAAGTCTTAATTTTAAATTCACACTGTCATACAACATTGAAAAATCGTAACCGACCATTTTCTATGAATCTAGATGTACCTGTAAATTGGGCACATATTATTAGTCGTTCTATTTTCTTTCCTTACAGGATTCCACCTTGGTTTCTGTGTAAACTTGACGTGACAAGGTCTCATGTACATCAATATACGTTTAGTACCTGCGGTAACAATAATTTCTATTACTTTCTTCTATCATACTAATTTATTTTTTTACCTACATATAGCATTAAACTGTAATAATATAAACGCTGGTTGAATTCTGTTGAAACATACCTTATTTTAAATGCATTTTTTAGAGAAATATTCGAATCCGCTTGTGTTTGTGATTACAATACAATGCTATGTAGGCGAAAAGTCACAAATTATTATCACCGACGAAGCTAATGGAAATAGTAGTCACCGCACATACTAAACGTATATTGATGTACACGAGACCTTGTCACGTCAAGCTTGCACGCTTGAATGGTGGACCGACGAAACGTCAACAACAAAACAGCGAAACAAAACAGCGACAGGCAAAAGCAGCGACATACATAAACCGCGACAGGCAAATAGTCGAGAGACAAAATCGGATATAAAAAGTGACCCATAAATACAGCGATGCTCAACAACAGCAATAAACAGAAGCGCGACGCAGAAAACAGCGAACCACAAACCGCGAAAGGCAAAAACATCGATATGCAAACCACCATGACTGAACAGTGACGCACAAACAATGGCCTAAAAGTCACGACGCACAAAATGTACGACAAACAAAACCGTGACAAACAAACGTAAAGCTGCCTACACCTAAGGAACTTAATGTTCTATATCTTTTCAACTAATTGTACACAAATGAATATTTCCTAGGCATAATCAGGCACAAATGAAACAAAAACAATTGAATCGGCAGTTTGAAGATGGCAATAAACGCCAAAAATGTGAAAATCTACTTTATGCCGAATTTGATATCTGGAACAGATGGCGCATCTATACAATACACAAAGAAAGCAAAAAAAAAAAAAAACATTAGTTAAACCTTCAAAAATAGGTGCGAAATAGAGATGGGCAAAACTAGCGTAACAATTATCTTTCACTGCTACATGGGATAAATTGCTATGGCTGCTACAACCGATGAAAAATAGCAGTTACGAACTTAACTGCTATTTTTCTCCGAAACTTGTTAATGGTAAAATACATTGTTTCCTGTTTTCTAAACAAACAGAACTGCTGGGAGAACAGAACAAAATGGCAGAGACTTATCTGCAGAGAGGACAAACATGATGTGTGAACACTACGTAATTAGTAGCGTCTCTTACTCGTGTACGGAATTGATATAAAGAGCTCTCAGAAAGCACTGGTTGGTAGTTGGCTACGTGGAGTAATGAATAAGGCGTCGGAGTTGTAATACAATGGTCCCAGGTTCGATACCAATTCATCGCAATTTTTTTAAATGGTTTATATTTTATTTATATTTTAAATAGGTTCTTGTGAAATGTTATTGTTTAATTTGTTTTATAACTTTATTTGCACTTGACGTTTTTTGTAATATTTTCCGTTTATTCCGATTCTCTAGTCCAATTCAGATTTAATAAAATGGTAAAAAAAATGGGTAATTCATTGGCTTCGGTACTCCTTCACCCAAAGTTTTTTTTTATTTTTAGGAGAAACTCCTTTTTATTTTGTAGTTCGAAGGAAAGCTCTGGTCTTGCTATTAGACTTTTTTCTTCCTTTGAGGCAGTGAAAACAGTACGCACATTAAATAGTTTATAAAATTCACATAATTTAGAAAAAATGAACCAGCAATTTGAAGAAGTGAACAAACGCTAAAAAATCTAAATTAGTTTTTAACTAAAAACTCACCTCAATTTATACCCGCTTATCATAAGGTAGAAGAAAAGAACGATAGAATGATTCATCTGGCCTTGGAAATATTAGTCAGTTTGAAGAAGGGAACAAGGCCACTAGCGTCTCAAAACGAGAAGACCTATTTTCGACTGTCTGAGAAAACACGATTTATTCGCGTGTGCAATAAAAGAGAACACCATACCTGACTTTACCAAACTTCTACGTGCCCTTGGTCACTAATTGTATTAAATTTCCTAATGCGTTTATATAATAATAAATCACAGCCATATTCAATCCACTACTGGATGAGGTCTCTCCCCGAAAAGAGAAGTCGAGCGAGCTACCGACTAAGCTACGCAGGAGCTCAATGCGTTTATATATATATATATATATATTACTATACAGGGTAAGTCAAAATGATGGACCCGATTTCATAAATTTATTTTGTGAAATATAATGAACATATCTTAATGTGAGCTACGCGCAAGGAAAGGCAAAAGTTCAAAGTTTAGTTGAGTTTAGTTTATGTCCCGCGTGGTTGCATTGTCTACCGCTACGCGGCGCTGGAAGCAGTTAACGAAAATAGCGCTGACTGGAGAGCAGAAATCGTTCTGTGTGCTGGATTACCATGTAAACAACTCTGTGATGAGTGTTCAACGGTATTTCCGTACCCAGTATGGCAGAGACCTACCTACTGGAAAAACCATTCGTACGTGGTATGAAAAATTCAGAGATACGGGCTGCATCTGTAAGCGAAAATCGACTGGCCGTCCTTCAGCTGAGGAAGAGACAGTGGAACGTGTTCGCGCCAGTTTTGTGCGGAGTCCACAGAAGTCTACCTACCGGGCAGCGAGGGAACTTGAAATGCCACAGAAAACTGTATGGCGAATTCTGCGGAAACGTTTACAAATGAAATCCTATCGCTTGCAACTGCTACAAGCCTTAAGAGACACTGATTATGCTGCTCGAGCGTCTTTCTGTGCTGATTTTCTCACGTTAATGGAAGAGGATGGGTTCGCCGAAAGGTTACGTTACAGTGATGAAGCGGTGTTTCACCTTTCTGGGAATGTGAATAGACACAACGTAAGGATCTGGGGAACTGATAATCCCCACGCAGTTGTGGAACACCAACGCGATTCACCCAAGGTGAATGTGTTTTGTGCCATTTCCCCTGAAAAGATTTATGGGCCCTTTTTCTTCCTTGAACCTACTGTGACAGGACATGTTTTTCTTGATATGCTGCAACAATGGCTCCTTCCACAGCTCGAAGAGGATAGTGCAGATTTCATTCTTCAATTGGATGGTGCCCCTCCGCATTACCATGGCAGCGTTCGGGATCATCTCAATGAGGCATTGCAACAGCGCTGGATAGGCCGTGCATCTCAGGAGGATCGAGTTCTCATTCGTTGGCCACCTCGTTCCCCCGATCTAACCCCGTGTGATTTCTTTTTGTGGGGTTTCATAAAGGATCGTATTTACGTACCACCACTTCCAACAACATTGGGTGACCTTCGCGCCCGCATCACACCAGCCTTTGCAGAGATTGACCGTGACACACTACACAAGGTTTGGCAGGAGATAGACTATCGGCTTGATGTGTGTCGTGTTACGCGAGGTGCTCACATAGAGCACTTGTGATGTGACTGAAAAAAACTTTGAGAGTTACCCTTCTTACCACATGTATTACATTCAGATATAATCATTATATTTCACAAAATAAATTTATGAAATCGGGTACATCATTTTGAGTTACCCTGTATATTATTATTATTACTATATATATATATTATTATAAAATATTGTTATATATATATATATGAAAAAGAACGTTTTTTTTTTCTTTAAAAAAGAACAAGGAAAATCACACCATGATTCGATCTTGGGTTCTCCGTATTAGCTTTCCGAAATGCTACCAATCTACTAAATTGATAATTGGAAACTATTTGCTTGTCAGTCTCATTTACGGTAAAGGAGTAATGCGCCTATGCGAGAATGATCCCACCGTAATAGGAGTTTCTTGTATTTGAGACACTACAACGGCGCACTTGTGACTAGTGATGGGAAGAGCGCATTATGAAAACACGAGTTGATCTTGCGTGCAATAAAAAATTCCCTTTCGGTAGGCCTACAGGCTGAGGTAGATCTCGAAGTTTTTTTTTTTTCATAAATTCAAATTTCGCGTTATATGAGAGCTATCGAGAAACTATTTATTGATTTGTAGATTATTCATCAACAGCTGTTTAACGATACCCCACAAGACGTATATATATAAACTCGCTTTATTTAACTCCCCAAACCCCCGTAGGGGGTTCGCCCCCAACTTCAGTGGTTTTGAGAGGATGCGCCTCGTTTATCTTAACCAAAATCTCCCTTCAGCACTACACCACCACGGAGTCCATCTGCACCCTCCAACGGGGAACTGGGTCCCCAAAGGGGAGGTTTGTCCTATTTATTGTAACCTACTCTTGGCCATACACCTTCATAGAAAATGTCGTTTCTCTACCTTCAATAATTTGGAAATTCGGTTTTTGGGGCGGACATTTTGGATCCAAGATGACGACTTTTTGAAAGTTTTCTTATATTGTCGTGACCTACTTGTGATGGTACATATTTAAGTAAAATTTCATTTATCCAGCTCAAACGGTGTGCAAAATGGGATTTTGGGCGGTAATTTTGGATCCAAGATGGCAACTATTCCCAAATGTTACAATATTTCCCTAAACTACTCGTCATAGTGCACCTTTGTGCCAAATTTCGTATCTCTAGCTCAAACGGTGTCGAAAATGGATATTTAAGTCCGCCATTTTGGATCCAAGATGGCGTCTTGGGGTACATCAGGTAACACTTTCGTAACTTAATAGTGATAATGTACCGTGTTACCAAATTTGATATTTCTAGCTGCAGCCGTTAAGGCTGTGTATTCTCTACAACAATGGGTTCGGCGGCCATTTTGGATCCAAGTTGGCTACCTTTTCAACATTTAGTAAAGTTTTCTTGAACTACTAGTGACAATACACCTTTGTGCCAAATTTCGTATCTCTAGCTCAAAAGATATAGAAAATAGATTTCTTGCTTCCGCCATTTTAGATCCAAGATTACGTCTTTGAACTCATTAGGTAACGTTTTCGTAATCAAACAGTGATGGTGTACCTTTATGCCAAATTTGATTTCAATAGCCCCAGCGGCTTAGGCTGTGTTTTCTATAAAACAATGGGTTCGGTGGCCATTTTGTATCCAAGATGGCGACCGATTTTGACCATTAACGAACTTAACCGAGCTATTAAGCCTAGAAACAACATATAAAAATTTGGTTATATCTTCAAAATTATGGCCGCTAGCGTGTTAATATATATATATATATATATATATATACTTTGATATCATACCGATCTCAATAGATTTTTCTTCGAAATCTACCTAAAAATACCGTACCTGACTTATCTAACCTCCACATGCGTTTGTTCACTAATCTTATTAAATTTCCTAATGCGTTTATATATATATATATATATATATATATATATATATATATATATATAAAACGAGAAACGTTATTTTCATTAAGAAAAATAATAAACCAGATTTCGATCCAGGGTTATTTGCATTAGCTTTCGAACATGCTATCAATGCGCTAAATGGCCAACTGGATGCAGTTGTTTGGAAGTACTATTTACTTTTAAGGAGTAATGCGCATGCGCGAGGATGGCTCAGCTCTTCCTGTCGCTAGTCGCAAGTTGTTATACTAATTCAGCATGAAACAATTACGCTTCCCCCTACCCACCGTACCCATCGCTTTATACTTTCCTGATTTAATCGTGTTTTGATGTACTGTTTCTTCTCCACCAGTAAATCCAAGCTCCGATAATTACATAGAATAGCTTTACAACAGTTATGGAAGGAACTAAACTACTTTCGTCCATATCTCTACTGCACACGTAACAGGATACAGGTAATTAGGTTATTCTAAAATATTGTTCTAAATTTCTATTTCATAGACGGGAATAACTAACTCGCATTTAGATACGTTTTCATACACTGATATTTCTAACTGCTATTGTTAACAGATATTTACATATAGCAACTATTACTATCACTGTTACGGAATAAAAGGCAGTTTTGCACATTTGTAGGGCGAAATTTCTGTCAGTGGGTAGACGGGGGAAAAATATTGAATTTATTACATAGGCCACTACTTGTAACTTTCAAGTTCATTGTGCATACATTTCTTGTAAATAACATTCATTTGAAGGTTTCTCTTGCGTTTTTCTTCATTTTCTGGTCGATTCTTCCATTCTTACGTCTCAGCACTTAAAAATGTGCAGACGTTTTTCCACACCTTTGAAGAAGGAAACAAATCCATAAACTTTTTTTAACTCTACAGGAAGAAATACAATACTTGTAAACTGTCTGAGCAGTACAAAGTATCAGAAGATCGTTTTGAATATTCAGTAGCAATATTGTTTCCTTTTAATAAATAATAAACATATTATACAGTTTTTGTTAATTTCCCACAAAATAGCTTTTTGGATTTGTTTTCTTCTTCAAACGCACGATTCAATTGGTGTAAATGTCGTTTTGAAATTAACATTTTAGACGAATTTGAGCGTGTCTTATAACTTTGCCATATTTACTGTCTTATAAGTTTGCGTCAAAGTAAACTAAATATTTTGTGGCATAATCCAGCACAAGTGAAGCGAAAACGATTGAAATTATTTCGAAATTTATATTTTCTACCAATTTAATGATGAAGCTAACGCCAGAATTGAGTGTCGTATAATTTTGCGACAATTTGAGCACAAACTGAAGTATTTGTTGCAATGTTAAGCATAAACGATATATAAATAATTGTCATGAATTGATTTTTGAAATTTGTATATTAAGCGAATTTGATTTTGAAGTTTGCCTCCTAAAATTTGAATGCCGGAAATCGTTGCGGCGAATTTAGTAAGACTGAAACTTTCTGTTCTACTGTTCAGTACGAACGATTGATACCCATTCAGTTTCAAAATTTAAGTGTTTCGAGATTTCGAGCATGAACGAATGTCGCATACCCTTGTGACGAATTGAGGGCGATGAATATTTCTACTGCACAATCCAGCACAAACGATTGGCGCAAATTTCTTTTTAAAATTTACATTGCTAATTTAGTTTCAAATTATTATTTTTTTTTATTTCGACGTGAAGCTTGCCTCCACTCGAAAGAAATTAAATATCTTATATATTTGTGACGAATTGAGCACAAGGAAACTTTCTACGGCACAAAAGAAGCACAAACTTAGTTTTGAAATTCACATTTTCGGCAAATTTAAACTTGAAGCTGCTCCCTAAAATTGAGTGTCGCATAATTTTGCGACGAATTGAGCACAAACGAAACTTTTTGTGGCACAAACTAATGCACTACTTTCGGTCGTTTGTGCCGTTTTTGCTGCTGCAGCTTCATGGAGGTCACGCGTTCAGGTTTATCTGTCACAGGATAAAACAAGTTAGCGCTGCGATTCTACTAACAATCGCCAAGGATCCCGTCTTTTGATACCACAAACATTCATTTTTATAAAACAGGTCGACAACGCTTACAACTAGAGTGCTTTAGGACGGGAAAACCAATAGTACATTTCAATTGTGTCGAATAGTTTATACGACGTTTGGTGCAGATAAGTATAGCGATATGGAAATAGGTTGATAAAGTTAGTATTACATTTTTAAATGGGTGTGAACACTGACAATTGCGGCGCCTAATCATGATGTCCAGGTGACTGAGCTAGTCAAGCCAAGACTCCTCCAACGACATCACAACTACGTCACTACACCTTGTGGATCATAAGATATTATTGTACACTATTTGACAACACTGACAGTGGGATGCTTGGGAATGGAGACATTTACAGTATTTTTTATTGTGTTGAATAATAATAACGCCAAGTTTGGTACTGCTACGTCTAACGTAGAAGGCAGAAAATTGAAAAAAATGAATTGTAGAGAAAATAGGTTTGCTACACTGAGGACTGGGATTCCTCAGAACGGTGACACCCACAGAATTGATCTATTGTTTCCAGTAACCTGTGTGCCAATTTTGAAGCAGATAGTTTGCACAGATTGGCAGTAATTTCAGAAATTGTATTTTAAATAATCCGTTGGCAACACTGACGAACACTACCAATCAAGATATTTCCTGCGGCTCTGAGCTAGTCCATCCGAGAGCTCTCCAACGACACATCAGCTACGTCTCTACACATTATAGCTCATAATATATTTTGTGGACAGGGGTTGGCAACACTGACAACGGGTTGTATGGTGATAAATCATTCACAGTATATTTCTGTTGTGTCGAATAATAATGTTTACGTCACGTTTGATGCTGCTACGTTTAACATAATAGAAGCAATTTGAAAAAAATATTTTTATACCTCTCTACTTCAAGTACCTCTCTACACCTTGTAGTTCCTGAGATTTAATTTCAGGACAAAGACGGACGAATGGGTTGAGCGGGATTATAAGGACCCTATTTTCTACAGCTTTGCTACCAGTGGAACAAAAAGTGGATAATGACTACTTTCTATGTGAGAAAATGTGTTTGAAAAATAAATAACAAATTAAATAACATAAAGAAAAAATGCGATCCTTGACGTCTGAAAAAAAGCACAGGGGCGGCGCTCTGACTCCACTAAACCCCTGGATATAAGTGTACTTGCGTAATGTACTTGTGTGAAAACCATTGCCTTGATATGCAGCCCAAAAAGGGGGATATTAAAAGAATAACGTTTTTCGTCGTCGAGAAAAGTCTAAATCTGAAAAAAGCACAATATTGTATAATGCCCTCCTTTCAATGGTTCTGCAAGATCCGCCAATGAGGGTGTTATCCCTCCAAATCATCAATCACATACTCCCAAGTTTAAAAGTGTTACTGTTAAAAATCGATAGAAACCTTCCAGCACTCCACTTACTCCTTTCCCTAACACTTACTTCAAATTGGGAATCCTGGCCATAGAGACAGAATAGAATAGAGGGAGCTTAAGACTGCTTTATTGGCGAGGGGAGTTAAGCCAAGAGACAAAAGGGACGAAGCATTTCCACATTGGCTGGCCCCATTTTAAGCGGTACTCTATACCGAGTATTGCCTTCTCATTCTTTTTTATGGGAAGAGAAATTATTAGTGATAAGCGCATGTCTATTGAAACCTCCAAAATATTGATATATCGTTGTTCGAAGAACATCTGTTTTGCAGCGAATTTACAATTGTAAAATACTTGAAAATGTCCCAGATGTGTTGTGCTGTACATTTTAGTAACATGATTACTGTCGCACAGAACTCGGTATAAAGGGACTCTAACGGGGCCATACAATATGGTTCAGACGTTGAACCGTAAATTTAAATTCACGGGACGTCATGAAAGTTCTCTTTATTCAATCCTGTTCTAACAAGGATAAGTCACGATATCTTGTCGCTGAAATCCAAGTCAAACATAATGCATCTGATAGAACATAGTGAGATATGGAGAATAACAAAATTTAAGGTGCGGTGGACAAGGGTAGCAAGGGACAAGTGCAGCAAGACTAAAGGGTGTGTGTGGTGGGGAGGGAAACCTCGAAATCCACTGAAGTTAATAAAGACAATATTGGTGTTTCAGAACGATGTCTGTTACTTTCGAGAGGTGATTCCTGACATAGAAACAAGTAAAAAAGCTCCTATGAACAAATAAAAAAGTTCTATCGATAGGAGCTGTTTTCGACTGTCGCTCTTTTTGTGGGTCGCAGTTCTTGTCTGTCGCGGTACTTTGCCTGCCGTGCTTTTGATCTGTGTTTTCGTGCGTCGCTGTAATTGTCTGTCGATGATTTTGGCTGGCGTGGTTTATGGTTCTTGCTACTTTCGTGCGTCGCGGCTTTTGTCATCGCTGTTTTTGTCTGCCGCTATTTTCGTAGATCGCTGTTTTTGTGTGTCGGGGTCGATGTTTTACGAGGCGCGATTTTGACGTGGGTTTTTGGGTCGCTATATTGTCTGTCGCGGATTTTATCGTCGCTGTTTTTGCCTGTCGCTAATTTTACACGTCGCGGTTTTTGTATCGCTGTTTTGCGCGTCGCTATTTTGGAGTCGCGGTATTTGTATATCGCTCTTTTCACTCGTCGCTGTTTTTGTGCGACGGTGTTTTACCCGTCGCGGTATTTGTAATCGCGCTCTTTACGTCGCTGTTTCGTCGAACAACCCGCTTGGATCAACCTCAACATATCAAACTTGAAGTCAAGCTTGAAATAAGCAGTAATTAAGCGTGGTTCAAGCTTGATGTTATATCAAGCTTGAATTACTGTTTGCATTAAGCTTGGCGTGAAGTTTGAATCATGCTTAATTACTACTTGATTCAACCTCATATTCAACCTTGTATCATACTTGACGTTAAGCCTGAATACTACTTGATTCAAGCTTGAATGAACCTCATCTTCAAGCTTGATTCAAGCATTACGTTAAGCTTGAATTAAGGCTTGATGTGCTTAAACTAGCGTGCTTGATTCCATCTATTCGGCTTGACACATCAAGCTTGATTGAAGCTTGTAGGCTTGACGATTCAAGGCTGATCCAAGCTTGATTCGAGGGTATAATGCTATGTGGGAATGGATTAGACATAATATGACCCCTCGCACAGAAGTGTTGGAATGCACCAACGCCTTTTCCTACGTTCATACAACATGGCATCTATCACAATATATGAGGCACAGCCTACCGCCACGTCCTATTCGGAAACATCTTTAGTTCCACTAACAGGTCTGGACGCGAAACATCTTATCAACTAGAGTGTATCGCTGTCGGAATTTTAAACGGAAATTGAGTAAACAATGCGTCACTACTAGCTTGTTATGTAACACGTGAACTGTAAATACAACTTCAGAAACACATTCTGCCAGGGTGCTTCGGTGGCATGGTCATTAAGGCGTCGGCTTGTTAAACGAAGGAGCCCGGCTTCGAGTCCCGGCAGGGTTAAAACTTTCTTTCTTTCAAAATATATTTCCATATGTTTATATGTATTATTAATAATTGTTTTCTTGCACTTTTCGTAGATTATCTTAAATTAGTGACCATACGAACGTAGAGGTTAGGTAAGGTTAGGAACGGCCATGTATCTTTACACCCTTTGTTCTTGACGCAACTTCCGTTCAAAATTCCGACAGCGATATGCTCGTCTTAGTAACTTGCTTCGAAAACATTGTTTCTGAAACATGTTTCCATGTTTTCCAAATGTTTCACAAATGTTTTCAAACATTTTGCAAACAATGTTTTCGCAAACAGGTTTCCATGTCTGGACTTGGCTTTAGGAAGAATTTATTTTTGAAGTGGAAAGTGCGAGTGATCAAATTTTGTATAAGGAAGATATAAAGAATACATAAAATATTCTAAATAAAGAGGAAGAGAGTGTCGGTGAGTTATACAAGGAAGATAATATATCTTCAGGGGAGGAGGAAAGGGGAGGTGTAGACTCCGGCCCTTTTCGCAGAACCTTTTCAAAAAGCCTCATCTAAGATGTTTAATAAGAGAACAGCTCGAAAGTTAAAGAACTAAAACTAAAAAACAAGAAAAGAAGAAGATAGTGATAGTCTTGACCTGTTTTCTGGTACCTTGACCCGTGTATAAGTGTTTTTCAAACGATCAACATTGCATTAACTTTTCTTTGCTTTTTGTACTATTTTGTGATATACCATATGGTATATAACAACATACCTTTTAAATATGTATACATATGGTGCTGACTGTGAACACAAAATCAGGATGACGGTATTCAGTTTATTCGTAATACTATGCTTAGTATTACCAGGCATAAAGATTTTAGATTCTTTATCGTATAATATGGCTAATAAACAAAACATATACAACTTCAAGGTCGCGACGTTTAACATTTGTGAAGCTTATAGTGAAAAAACTAATCAAATTCTTACTAATTATGTGCGTGAAATGGACATAAAGCTACTTGCGATGCAGGAGATCAGCCACATGAATTTGCAGATTCATAACTATACCTATATAAAAAATTATAATGTAGTGGACAAAGTGGGTTGCCGCTTTATGATGAGGAACGACGTTGATTTTGAAGAAGTATTAAAAACTCCAGATGGACGCACGTTTAGTATAAAAAATGATGATTTAATCATAGTTAATGTATACATGAATAGTGGATACGAAGGTAGACAAGGAAGAATCCGTTTGTTTTTTGACTTAGAGTGTTATTTACAATCCATAAAAAGATTAAATTTAGTTAATGTTGGTGATTTCAATTCAATCTATGAAAGGCAAGCCTCTACATCAGAGAAAAACTTTAACGAAGAGTTTGTATAAATTATGAAAACATTTCAGTTATGTGAAGTCTGGAAAATACTGAATCCAAACCAAATACTTTACACGTATATTACAAACCTATGTGAGAGCAATCTAGATTATATCATAGTGAGTCCAGACATGAAACCGAGGTTATGTACTAGAAAATTAGCATGTTCTGATCATTGTTCTTTAGTAGTAAATTTTAAATGGGGGATAAATTTATTTATGCGTAAACCATATATATGGCGTTTAAACGCTCATTTTTTGAATGATGAAAACTTTCAAATATTAACAAATGAACCGTGGTTAGAGACTGATAAATATTATCGCACACCTCAGAGACTATTAAATATGTGGGAGAAAAGAAACAAAAAAAGCGTTTTAGGAATGCCTATAAATCTTTCACTTTTAAACATGACGAAGACAAAAGGAAAATGCTACATTTCTATTAGGATTTATTACAAGCATATAATGAGAAGGCTATTCATGATGTAGCATTTTTACCCAAAGTAAGCAAAATACAAGGGCATATTAGATGTTGTTAAAAGATTGTGCTCGGGGTATTACTAAAATAAATCAACTAAGTAAATGTGATAAATCAGACTCTTAATCTTGCAAATATTGTAATAGATCGTAAACAAAAAGAAAATAACTTCATTAAGAGATTCCGTAATGAATGTGGCCAAATCTTTGAAGGGCAAGACATCTTTCAAGGTATTCGTAATCAATATCTTTCTCTCTTCCAAAATGGGAGAAAAGGGAATGTAGATGTGTTATCTATTTTCGATTTACAGTCATTGCCAACACTATCAGAGGAAGATGGAGTTTTTTTGCAAGCACCTTTCACGGAAAATGAAATTAATATTGCAATAAAACAATTACATTCTACATCAATAGGGTGAGGATGGAACCAATGGTCAATGGATGAAACAAAATAGAGAGAAAATTGCGGTCAACTTAATGTCTCTTTTTAATACTTTCTGGCAAGCCCTCAGGGAGATACAGATTGTTTTACATCTATCGGAATCCTTTAAAAAAAATAATGGCATAGCATCAGTAGACAATTGTCGCCTTATTCAACTACAAAACTGTGATACTAAAACTTTTCTTAGATGTAAAGAGATTACAAAAAATAATTTCAAAGTTACTGCACCCGTGTCAGAACGGTCATAAAAGGACCATTTATATCTATGTTCATCTCATGAATATACGAGATGTTTTACTGTACGCATATAAAGGTGACACAATACTTTTCGAAGAGCATACGACACCGTGTGTCATAGGTACTTATTTAAGGTACTAGAAATCATGAATTTTCCACAAAGGTTTATAAAAATGATCAAATGGGTTTATGACAATCGATACTTTAAATTATCCGTATATTCTGTTAGTGTGACTAAAATAAAAATCAATGTTGGGATCACGCAAGGCTTTTGTCTGGGTCCGGTTTTCTTTAGTTTGTTAATGGTACCATTCGTCACAGCAGTGTATAATGCGCTCAGTGGTGTAACCTTTATACACAATCCATTAAAATGCGTCTTTTATGCTGATGATGAGACGTTTTGGAAAACAAAAATATCAAGAAATAGACGACGTTTTTCATTTTGTTAAAACTTTAGAAAATATATCTGGTATTGTGCTTAAACCTGTGACTGCATTAGCGTTCCCCGAAGTTCCTGTTTGGGCACTGTCAAAGATGTGACCGTTTTTTCCTTCGATGGGGCTAAAGTCATCAACAGGGTTTCGTGACTCTGTACGGGTACCAGATAACGAATCAATCTTCCCGACGAAATCGAAAAGACGGCCTTCGCTACCAAAATGACGAATACATGTGGGGTGAGGCCACAACTGAACAAGAGCATACACAGGGAAGAAGGGGACCTACTGTACGACTTACGTGTCTGCTTGACCACTGTGCAAACCCACAATCCCGACACCGGTAGAACGGAATATCTAATACAGAACGAAATATCTCTTGATAAGTCAATACTTTGTCCTATTTCTATTGCACATACGCTGCATACGAATATTATTAACACACATCAACTTTGACTTCTAATACAGCATGCAATTACTATTACTTAAGTATTTCATGAAAGATATAATAACTTTACTTTTTAATCTTTTCAAAAATCACTTACCTTTACTTGTTTCTAAAATATTTATCATTTACTCTATTCAACAACATATATTACACGTCGACAGGTCGTTCCAGGAGTAATTACAATAAATTTTACTAAACTGCACAATGTTGAAATTATATTCGGTATGAGAATGCAAAAACTCCTAAATTATTATTATTTCTAAAACGCGCCAATCGATTACTATTGCGCTCAACAATTACTTTCACTGGTTATGCATTAATTACATACTGACTCGGCTTTGTGATGCGTGGAGGAGACATTTACCTACCATGTGGTCACTACGCGACTACTTGGCGCGACTGGTGTGCTACACGCACGAAAAGCTAACTTTGCCAAGTATTGGACACAGATATTTTACGAGTACATATAAATAAAATTTAGCATAACAAAACTACTCATTGCACACAATAATAATAAATCAAAATAATGAAATACGGGGTGCGTTTACTAGCACTGCGGATCCGATCACATGCAAGACCTATCCTTATATGTGGTTCGGCTAGATATAGTGTGTATTGCCATTTTATAAAACCACATTATATATGTTGCACTTCTTCCTTAATCTCTGACGGGAAAGATTTATCTTGGCTCTACCACACGCAGGAGGCTTGCCACTACGTCTGAGGTGTGCTAATTTCTCATGTGTTGGCGCCAAAACTGCCACTCATTAACACTTGTCACAAAGAAACTTTTGTTGCGCAGAAGGGCTATGAAATGACTTTTCTCATAAAAATGCACTTGTGACCTTGTATTGCAATCACTATGCACTTTATTTCACCACTGAGTGATCAACAGGGACTCCTTCTTTGTTGTTGTGGAGGGAAACTATGGTGGGAGCTAACTGCTACTACGCACACATGTATTTTTCTCGCACTCTCGTTGAAGATAATGATATCTATACACAACTTCACTTTTTATTTGCAGAAATCACTTGTAAATTAGGCCGCCTGATGTAGGCCACTGTTATACATCAATAAACTTTACCTTACCGCCTCCAGAACGAAATAATAAGAAATTTGAGCAACTTGATAAAAGGCAGGAATCCTCTTTCCTCGGGCCTTAATGTGCTTTACGTGGTTCACAAAGACTGGCTTACTTAACTGCACATTTATATTACAACAAAACGTAAACAAGTACTTTTCTTGATCTTAATTTTGACTATTTTTACACATTGAGAATTTCTTATCGTGACAAGAACAATCGTCGATTTACTTGCACGTTGAAGGACTGTAACATTCGCCAAGAACGTAATGCACTGTACACACTAATCAGGGAGATATGATGTGAAGAGCATTCTTTCTTTCTTCACTCGTCGTCGGGAGAAAATTTGTCTTCTGCCACCGAACAAACAATTACTTCTTCCATTCTAGGTTTCCACTGATATAAGGAATTAATATGCACTATTACGTTTCTTCTTTACAATTTTGGCGGGTTATAACTCCAAATTCTTACATTCCTTCCTTCTTGTAAGCCGGTCCAGAGCGTTCTACCTGGTGCAGCGTAAACACTGCGCGCTATCCCATTTCGTCCTTCACTTGTTTCTTTCGAGAACTTTCGGCGCTCAGTGTAGCCAGGTCCGACGTACGATCGCCACACGGAATTGCGTTCATCGTTTTGGACGATTGTTTATACGATTGTTTGTACGAAATACACTTATTAAATGCGAAAAATGCACCCACACTGTTTTAATTTCTCGGTAACATACAGGGGACTATAACGGTGTATCCCTTACCGTTATAATGCTCAGAAAACACAGTCACTTAATTTAAAAGCTAAGATACATGGTAATATCTTACAACAGCTTAATGTAAAGCAATATTCTTGGAGTGGAATGGTACAGTGTTATTCTCAAACTGTCACAAATGCTGGAAATCGGTTATTAAGAACTTTTACCATTGATACGCTAGCATATAAGAGTTGCCTTACATCGTTACTTGATAGAGCTAGATTTTTGAATATTTTTGTCCTCAGTAAAATGTATTATCAGTTACAATTGTTTCCCGTCTCTAACAAATTTTGGGCTCAAATACATAGGATATTTCTTACGGTTTCGACAGATCCTTAGAACACATCGTTATCTTTTGTATAAAAATAAAAGAGGACGGAGGTATTAATCCGAAAAACATTCAGATACAAGCTAGAGCACTATTATATCTATTGAGATAATAAGATTATTAGAAGTATTGTGTACGTATACTGACAATTTGTCGTCTGATGTCACATTAAGGAGACATTGATGACACTGCTTCGGTTGACATTAGTTCCATTAGGGCTCTTATGAAATATTTTGAGACTGCGATACTTGATTTTGTTTATGGAGTTATAGGTAAGTTGAAAGCACAGCTTAGTAAGATAGAAAAACAATTTGTTCCAAATATTGAAGCATGTTCTCTTTTATGTCAGAATTTAATTGTTATAAAATTTGACATCATGTGTTTCTACAAATATATAATTTGGAATATTATGGGTGCAATTTGTACAGACAAGGTATTAGAGAATATGAGGCCTGTAGTAAATGCAAACAAAAGAAAACTTATACACATAAACTAATTGTATGCAATGATAAGGAGAAAAAAGTCTTAACATACTGGGTCGTATTTAGGGCTGTCAAAACTATCCGGATAATTATTCATCAGGATATTGTACAAATAATTATCCGGATAATTTCATTATTCGAATCCGAATAATCGGATATCCGAACAACGGAGAAACAGATATCCGATTAATCGATTATCCGAAAAACGAACAAACGGGTATATGTTTATTCGATTATCCAAAAAAACGAACAAACGGATATCCAAATAGTTGTTGTCAAATGAACAATGAAACTTCTAGAGCAAAGAAGTTTGAATAATATGGACCTCTATTTTTATTTTAGTGCAAAATTATCTTCCTATAACAATTTGTTAAACATTTTAAAAGCAGAATATTACTTGTACTTTTAGACTTCAGCAGCGCCCGCTCTGTCCGTCTGTCGACAACTTTCAACTCAGAACTACTAGGGATGGAAAGGTGATTGACATGTCGTTGAAAAGGTCTCGGTGAGGCTAGCTGAAACCCGTATCATTTATCCAGATTGCAGGAGGGGTGCCATAGATAGGGGCGTTGCCAGATATGGGGGCACTTTATATTTGGTAATACGTACTATGGCTAGGAAGATGTTTGAGGTGGCATTGTAAAGGTCTCTTGGTAACACGAGTTAAAACCCGTATCATTCATCCAGATCGCAAGGGCGGTTTCAGAGATCGGGTCGGTCCCAGAGGTAGCGGGCACAATTTATATCTTTGGAGCAAGTAGGGCTAGGAAGGTGGTTGAGGTGTCGTTGGAAAGGTCTCGGCAACGTGAATTCGAACCCGAATTATTTCTCCAGATTCGGGGGGATTTCAAAGGAACGACTTCAATGGAACGACTGGGCTAGGAAGGTAGTTGATCTGTCGTTGAAAAAGTCTCGGCAAGACGAGTTTAAACCCATATCAGTCATCTAGTTTGCACGGGAGCATTCCGAGTTTCACAGGCGTGAATTTGCAACTTCGAAAGTACTAGGGCTAAGAAAGTGGTTGAGGTATCTTTGGGAAGGTCTCGTCAACACGAATTCAAACCCGACCCTTATATCTCCTCTATTTTCCGTCTGATCACTCCAAAATTTTGTCTATTTCGGTTTTCGACACCACACGATCGATTAGCGTTCTCAGAGAGGGCCTATCTTGCACTGTTTGCCCAAAAAGCAGGGTCCTATACTGGTTCTTTTGCCTTAGTATACACTATAATTCACTCATAGATGGTTCCATTGACTGCTCCAATACTACTAATGTCACGTGCTCGCACAACCCGTTCCTATTGGTCCCTCCGGCAATGGTTGCCAAGCAACTAAAGGCCCAACTTTATGCCACCGCGCTCTGCTTTCCCTGCATAGCAACAAAAACAGATTACGGTAGTATTCAAGGTCACCGGAAATTCCAACACAACGACCCGGATGATGTGTAAGCTTTCTATACACGTTTACACTACCACCTCAATCTCCATAAGAAATACACGGGAATGTACAATATTAATAACACAGTAAAAATAGTTCGTTAATGTAACTTTCCCAATTTAAGGTTCTTAGTAAATGGAGAAATGTTTGCTATTTACAAGTTTGAAATTCCGCGTTTCTCCCAGAAGTTTTTGAAATTTTCTGGGAGCTCACTTTTGCACTTCTACACTGATTCACACGCACTACTCAAGTCCAATATTGATAATGTAGCATATTTAATATTCAGGTTATAAATGACTGCAAAGTAAATAAATACTTAAGGCCCCTTCTACACGAGCGTAGAAAGCGCAGCGGTTTTACCGCGTGGAAACCACACCTTCTAACAAAACCCATGCTTTTAAATGTACGTATCTACACATGCGGTTTCATCGCGCTGTTTGGCACGCAGATGCATGGGTTTTGTTAGAAGACGCAGTTTGAACGAGATAAAACGCCGCGATTTCCCCGCTTGTGTAGAAGGGGCCTAAGATGCTGAAAATCAATTGTCGGGAGAAACTTTCTAATATGACAAAGGATATGTCTACATTTCCATTGTGGTATTGCTTTAAGAAATTGGGAGCACACCATTTTGAGAAACTACATACCCTTGCTTTGTTGCCTTGCTACCAACATTTTATTTTCAGCATCTTGCGGTAATAAATTTAAGAATATACTTATTTCAGTCCAGTAGAGTATACATAGTAACTTTGAACAGTGTTGCTGAATATGTCTTGTTATTTTTTAACATACTAAAATGTAAAAGCAGCAAATCCATACAAAGACAGCAATAAAATATGTAGCTTAGCTTCTTTTAAATAATATGATTTTTTACACGCACTACTTGAATCATAAGCTATAAGAATTAAACTTATTTGGTTTGTTTCAAAAATTAAAACCAAAGAAACTTCAAAACTTTGTTGCGGTACACAATACCGACGTATTGACTGAAATCTTTGAATCACAAATATATCTCATTTTGTTAATTAATTAGTTCATCTGTCCATATAACACCACACACGTAACTTCGGCTTATGCCAAACATTCATCTGCTTGCGTTCCAAGATGTCTTCAAGTTGTTTTATTATTAATTTTGCTGCACAAATTGCGTCCCAACTCTTTTTTCAGTAACCGGTTATTCTGTAAAGGAAAAAATTCATCAGATTACTATGATAATATTAAAATAATGTACATTTACCAGGCTTACGCTAAACAAAGCAATTTAGGCCATCTTTAGTTACTTTGATTAGGACAATAGTTATTTGAAGGTATACGTAAACTCGGTAAACTTCGTTTCATATGGGCCAGTCTAGTAACTTTGTTACTTCGGCCCGTCATGATAAAGTATACGTGTTCTAGAAAATATAACAATGAATAAACCTTCAGGAATTTGCAGTTTATTGATTTCTTGTTTAAAAATTCTAAATATTCCTTCTGAAAGAGTAGCTTTTCACTACATGTTGTTCCAAAACTACTTGGGATCCATTCTACAAAAAAAAAAGCACAAAAAGTTCAATTAAGTGTGAAATACTTCTCTGATGAAAAGTTGGCTCGGCAAAAGTGTAAATCAAGCTCAAGAAAGTTTTAATTGAAACATATATTTCGTTACAAAGCACAAATAACTTTATTTTCTTAAAATTACGAAGCTATCAGCATACACATTTGTGATATGATTTGAAATGTTTATTTTTGAATAAAGATGCAACTGTAACATTCACATAACCACAAATAACATTGCTTCTTTGTTTATAGAATACTATGTTAAAAGGAACGAAGTAACATTTTGAAATCTCGCCATAAATCACAAAACTGGGTTTTTGATTACCTAAGATTGTGACCAACATCTTCATTGGACTCAGAACCAGGAAAGGGTAATTCCACCGAAAATCGCCCGATTTATCACAAATTGGTTGCACGACCATTTTTGAAAATTCTGATAATTTGCACACATATTGGTATATGTTTCGTAAACACAACGGTATGATTAGAAATACCGGATTCCATTCCGTATGGCAACGATGGCAATATTTCCAAAATGGCGTGTGGCAAATCATGAGAAAATCAGGATGCACGCAAAATGCAATATCTCACAAGTAACACTATTTCAAGTGGACACTCAGATCTAGAAGAGATATACATATTTAAAACCAGCATAATAATCTAAGTTTGTGTGTAAAATATTAAGTGCCATTGGCCAGTGAGTGGTTGAAGAGAAATTGAAGATACAATAGTCCGATTCTTGTCTGTGAAGAGTGATATAAAAGTGTTGAAATACCATTATATTTTTTAATTGCTGAAATAAATGGAAGGCAAATACACATTAGTGGGTACTGGGTAGAAGGCGCTTCCATGTAGAGGATATATTCTTCATGGCGGCGATCTTGAAGTCTGCCATATTGAATCTCGATTGATTTTCTTAAATCGGAAGCGGGTCGTGTAATATGTCATTTTGGGTCTCGAATTTTACGAGAAATACATTTCTGGAGTCGGTTTTGCTGTAAATGTAATAGTATGTGACGTAGCTTGGGGTAATGATAAACTAGCCTGAAAACATCTATTTTGCTTTGAAATAACGACGGAAATGAAACCCAAATGCGTACAAATCCATATCGATAGGGCACTATACTCAGGAACAATTTGTATGCATTTTGTTTCATTTCCGTCATTACTTCGAGAAGAAAGGTGTGTTTCTAAGCTATTGCATTTATTACTTCATGGTAGCGTCACATACTCTTATCTCTCACAATATTACATTTACGGCAAAACTGACTTCAGAAACGTATTTCCCGTAAAATTCTAGCCCAGAATGGCATATTACGCGACCCCTTTCCTATTTAAGAAAATCAATCGAGAATTAATATGGCGGACTTCAAGATGGCTGCCATCATGAATATACCCTCCACAAGGAAGCGCCTTCCACCCAGTACTCATTACTATGTATTTGCTTTAAATTTCTTTCAGCAATTTAAAAATATAATGGTATTTCAACACTTTTATATCTCTCCACAGAGAAGAATCGGAATATTGTGTCATCAATTTCTCTTCTACCATTGGCCAATGGCACCTAATATTTTACACACAAACTCAGTTTTTATGCTTATTTTAAATATGTATATTTCTTCTAGATCTGAGTGTCCACTTCAAATAGTGTTACTTGTCAGAAACGAAAGGTGCTACAGATATGAGACAAACATCATTGGAAAGGTAATGAAGTGATCTTTAATGCAGTGCAAAAAACTTTTTATCGTCTCAATTCTAAGTGCTTAAAATAATGCCAGAAAATTATGAGTAAGCATCAGCTAAATTACACGTTTAAGCTCTGAAAATTCTGGGAAGGAGTTGAACCAAAAATGCGCTATATGGACTTTGTATTTATCTCCACACAATGTAAAGCTGGACGAAATAGGATATCGTAGAAGTCAATAATGATGATTTTATAAGGCATCAAATATGGCCACATACGGAATTTTGTCAATGTTTGCACTTGAATATCTGTGATGGGAGAAGTCCGAAAATTCTGCAACTTACGCAAAATGACCTTTGGTTCATATTGTACTTATATAAATAAAAGCGGAGATTTAGAGTTGGCAGGTTACATTCGAAAGTTACGTAGAAAATGTCCAAATACAGGATAATGCCATAAATTTTATGCACGTTCAATAACACATGTAAAGATGGAATTAAATATGACTATAATAGTAAATACCAGGTTATAACATTATAACAAAAACGTGTAAAATATCTTACAAGTGGGATACTTGCGAATTTTAAACAGTAATTTACCACCTTTTTTAATTTTAGTTTTTTTAACCGCTTGATTTAGGTGCGGCCCACCAATTAAGTTCTGGATATAATAATGGCCCTCGGTCAGTCTGAAGTTGGAAACCACTGAAATAGAGGATTTTAACTCATTGAGAAAATCCTGTCAGTTATTGTGGGAGCCGAACTCACGAACACCGCCTTACCGAGGCAGTGCTCTTACCAACTGTTCGCAAGTCCACCTCATACATTTCGCTGAGTTTCCCCTATAAATTATAATTTTTCTGAGTTTTCCAGATTTATAAATTCATTAAGTATTCTAGGTTTTCTAGAGCGGTGGACACCTTGGATCTGATTCCCCCTCTCCATTGTGAGACAAAATAAGCAAGGTTTGAACCTCCTCCCCTTAAATGCCCAGAAGGTATTTATTAGTAACATTTTACTATCACTAGTAAATAAAGATTGCAGGGCAAGAATGATGATGAGTGTATTACTCGAGGCAAGTCCGAAGGCATGCGCATGGCGAACCGACGGTGGTTTCCCATTACCTTCCAGCAGAGGTAGAGACGTTCTAAGGGCTCTACAGTTTAAAGTGGGCTCCGAACCACTTGCCTTTCTACCGGGTATCGAGTATCAAGTTACTATGTATCAGAAAACACTTCCCAGAGGCAAGGATGTTTTCAATTTAAATTTCATTTAAGGTCTTTAGGCATCTGACGCTAAGGCCAAGATAAGGTATGGAGAAGTATATTATAAGATAGTTGACCATGATAATGTATGGAGAAGAATATTATAAGACAGTCGGCCATGACCTAGTTTGTTAATGCGCTTCCAGCATCTGCCTGGTGAGACTGGGAAAAACTTTCAGGAAAAAACACAGCCACAATGGGCTGCCGCTGGGAACGCTCGGTAGAGAGAAGTATATGTTTAACATTTTAATTACACTTTAATGAAAGTCCAGATTTGGGAAAATTGAAGAACAGCTTTTGTGAATGTTTATTCATAGTTACCATACCACTTACTTATTCTATGGCTTACGGAACTCGCAAGTTCATCGCCGCAGTAACAAATGATCGCCATCGGGTTCTATCCTGGGCAAGATCAAGCCAGTTTTCACCACGAACACCTATTTCTTCTAATATTGTCTTCCCAACGCCGTCTCGGTCTCCCCAACGGTCTCTTTTGATCCGGCTTTCCAACCAAGATGGAATATAGTCTTCGTTTTTCTCCCATCCGAGCTACATGACCCGCCCAACTTAGTCGTCGTAATTTCATTATTCTTATATCGGGTGAGTCGTACAGCCTGTGGAGTTCTTCATTATGCAGTCTCCTCCAGTCTCCTCGTCCCGTTTCGGCCCGTATATCTTTCTCAAAGACCATACCACCAAGAATGATAATTCAACGATGTATTTCTCACGTATGAAAATAATGATACCATTTAATATTAATGCAATATTAGTACCAAAAATCCCGAATTAAGGTTCTACCATCTCACTTGAGGATCGTCACTGCAGACACGGAAAGAATACTTTCTACTTCTGTAGGAATTGAATTTTATTTAAGGCTTTTAGGCAATTTTAGTTCATTCCATATAGATGTTGTTGAAAGAATTGGTGAAATGAACAAAGTGGGAGGAAACGGGAGAAACCCGACAATACCCATACATGTGTCCACCAAAAAGGTCACATGTCATGAGCTGGGATCGAACCGAGGATCCCAAGCATAAGCAAAGAGCATTCTACCGCTGAGCCACAGCGACCCCTTCTGCTTCTCTATTAAGCACACGCATTTGCGTACTTTATTACCTACGACTACAGCATAATAGCGAATGAATGAAGAGTATGTAATAACATTGTTCACTTTGATAATATACTTACAGGTAATTCATCTTTTCCATTCCAACTTCCAGTCACTTGTCTTTGTTGCATGGTTTGCTTAATATTAAGAGCTGGAATAGTAGTACAGCCAGCACTTATACTGTGAACAGAAAATAATAATATTAAGAACATAATGATCTTTTACAAACACTAACACCAGCAAATATTGTTAGGATTCTAAATTTCACTATTACACTAAATAAGCTATTGCCACTGCATACCACACAGTTTAATATGCATATTCATCCACTTATATTTGTTTGCATGCAAAGTCGATAATATGACGTCACAGAATTATGCGCAACTTGAACTAATAAATAACACTGTTTCAAGTATACACTCAGATTTAGAAGATATACAATTCCTTCCCTCTCTATTCGAATTTCATATATATATATATATATATATATATATATATATATATATATATATATATATATGTGTGTGTGTGTGTGTGTGTGTGTGTGTGTGTGTGTGTGTGTGTGTGT
>JAGDQP010000778.1:127722-143438 GCA_022664845.1 Lepisma saccharinum
TGTGTGTGTGTGTGTGTGTGTGTGTGTGTGTGTGTGTGTGTGTGTGTAAAATTCGAATACAAAGGAATTGTATTATGTAGTACCTTGACGAAGATCACGAACAGAATTATACACGTACGTAACACTATAAAATCATTTAAAATTTTCGGTTTCTGCCTTCTTCAGTTAAAGACCAAAAAGTTCAGGGTCAATCCATACAAAATCAACAAATAAAAAAATAATTTAATGATGAAATTTTGTGTTTATAACCAGGTACTAGATGATAATTTTGTTAAAATTTCAGATTTTTTGATTCAGTCCTTTTTGAGATATACCTGTTTGACATCGGCAATTTTTGACAAATTGCGATATTTGAAGGCCCGTAAATCCTAAAGAAGGCATTTAAAAGGTATCATTTTTTTTAGTCTTGTCCTCTATTATATCTCTAAGGGGAAAAATCATTAAAGTTGTTTTTTAATCCCTTCTTTGAAAAAAAATCACTAAATTCTTCAATTTATTCTAATCGAAACACATTTTTCTAGATAAGTTTTAGGTTATTTCCTTAAAACTTAATACATTTTTGGTCATAACATGATTTGTAGATCGTTTCATTCAGAGTAAGAAGGTTTTTATTTCAAGGTGATATCTTAATAAATAAAAAAAGTTATCTAACTTATCGCTAACCTCTAAAAGCACCAAAAACAGCCGACCCCCATAAACAAAATGGCTGCTAGAATCCATAGTGGTAATAGTAATTATTTTTAATAAATCATTTTTTACTCCCAGATACATACATAAATAGAAAATGCATGTGTAAAAATAAAATAAAATATGTCAGCAACACCAATTATTTGATTTCATATGGATCACTGAACACATGCACAGAATTTGGAAAGAAAAACAAAATGGCCGACGTCCACATCAAAGACAATTGACGACGTTCTGCGAGTGCGCAAGTACTGATGAGAAACGGTTTTTGTGTTTCTATCTCTTCAAATTGTGCAACATGGTGTCTTCTTAGTCACAACTCCCGCACCAGTCTGCTCTGGGAATTTTCTCTCCTACCATGTGTAAAAGCTTCTGCGAAACGTTGCCGCTTCTTTATTGTCTTTGTGATGTTTGAGTACGCCTGACTTGCTATTCTATTATGTAAATATTTACTATTTTCTACCTTTTGTACTATTTTATGTATACATATATATATTGAATTGAATTGAAATGGTCTTTATTGAAGCGGGCGAGGTTCAGCCTATGGCTGCTCTGCCACTTAACCCTTGTCAAAATAAGAGTATGGTTACAATATTACAATAAGAAGAAAAGAATAATGCACATTAGCCACTAGTAAGGGCAATACAACAATAATAGAATTACATGAAATATACAATGTTGGTAATATAAGCGAAATACAATACAAAAAAAAGAATGATAAAAGAATAATGCACAATAATGATAATAATAATAGTAATAATAATAAGCAATCCTATATACTAAATGCACTCACACACACACACACACACAGAGATACAGACACCAAACACACACATTTTTTTATTGGTGTCAACAGTTACATATCTACGAGGAGAGAGAAAAAAAACGTTACAAATATATAATGATTGTAATTCCACAATACCAATGAGTGAAATTGTCAGGTTGGGTCATAAGAGTTTGAGCTTAGTAATTGCTTCCCATGGAGGAAATGTTTAACCATATTTTTGAACGCACTGTAGGTGGTAGAATTTGTAATATTGACTGGCAGAGAGTTCCATGTTCTTGCTGCTGAAACAGAAAATGAACCAGCTGTTTTGCAGAGTCTGAAACGGGGTACATTAAGGGCGTTACTATTACGTGTTGTGTAGTGATGAACAGTTCTACGAGGGTTAAGTTTATTTGTTAGGTAGGGGGGAGATTTATTTTTTAAAAGTTTAAATATTAAACAACAATAGTGCAAGTTACGTCTCCTTGACATAGTAAGCATATTTTCATTATTCAATTTTGGTAGTACATGTTCCGATCTATGAAATCCAAGGCTAAATCTTACGCAGGCATTTTGTATTTTTTGTATAGATATTGCCTTACTCAAGTTTAAGCCCGGGCCGTAGACTACATCACAGTAATCGAAAAGAGATAGAATAAGGTTACGGACAAGATAGAATTTAGTCTCTTTCGTGAAGTATTCGCGTAGTTTATAAAGATACCGCAGGGTTGAAAGAGCTTTCGTACACTGGGTGGACACATGAGAGTTCCATGTAAGAATTTCGTCCATCTGGACTCCTAGATTTCTGACCACCTTGGAATGTGGAATATTTACGTTCATTATGTTCACTTTAATTTCATCAGGAAATATATTCTTCAGGTTATTTTTTGTTCCTATGATCGTGAATGTACATTTTTGTGGGTTAACTAGTAACCCATTACCGACGCACCAATCATTGATAGCTTTGAGATCTTTATTAAGAAGTGTCACTTTGGTATTTAATAGACTGGGTGGAGACGAGATAAATAATTGTGTATCATCCGCATAAGAATGGACTTGAGAGTGCTTCAATGTAAGAGGTCAGAAGAGTATATTGAAAAAAGTAAAGGACTAAAAAAAGAACCTTGTGCACACCATTATTAATTTTAGCTGGTTCAGATAGTACCAGTGCCGAATTTTGTAACATAACTCTTTGTTCTCTGTTATAGAGATACGACCGGAACCACGAGAGAGTAGACTTCGCTACATTGTAATGATTAAGTTTGGCTAAAAGTAAATCGTGTTGCACTAAATCAAATGCCTTTGTGAGATCAAGCAGAATTAGTACAGTAACATTAGAGGAATTAATTGCTTGTAACATTTCGTCTGTAACTTGTAATAACGCAGTAGTAGTGCTATGGTGCCTGCGAAAACCGGACTGACTTACAGGTAGTAGATTATGTTTAGTTACATATTTGTACAGTTGCTGATATATAATTTTTTCAATCACTTTCGACAAGATAGGTAATATACTAATAGGCCTTAAGTCTTTTAGAGATTCCACTTTTGTTTTTTTCGGAAGTGGCATAATTTTTGCTTCCTTCCAATGGCTGGGAAAACAACCATTACTAAAAGAAAAATTTATAATGTGAGTTAATGGTGATAGAATAAATGGAAGTGCTAAGTTCAACATTATTTTTGTAATACCGTCAAGTGCTGCAGCATTCGACTTAATGCTTTTTGCTGCTCTCTCCACTTCGAACTCTTTCACTTGATGTAATGTAAATGGCTCTGACAGATGGTTGAATTTCAGCGTATTGAAGTAACTCACGTTTCTAGATATAGCTGACTTGTCAGTAATATTTGAATTAGTTACATCAACAAAAAAGTTATTTATTAAATTTGGATCATTTACGTTGCTAGAAAGACAATGCGAAGGGTTTGCCTTACCCACTCCTAACTTACGGAGTTTGTTCCACATAGCTTTTGGGCTACTGCTGTTATTAATATGATGGGAGAAATAAGCTACTTTCTCCTGTCTTATAACGGTTGTTGTGAAGTTACGGAGCTGTTTATACTCATCCCAATGTATTTGCAATTTTGTTCGTTTATATTTACGGTGCGCATTATCTCTTAATTTCATTAACAACCTTGTGTTGCTTGAAATATAAGGTAGTTTGCAGGCTGTTATTTTAGCAGTGGAAATCGGGGCATGTTTATCAAATATGTCTATAAGGGACTTCTGTAAAAAACTTTTTCATCGACTGATTCATATGATTTGAGTGCATCCCAGTTAAATGATTTTGCACTCTGATAAAATTCACGCTCATCAAAACAAGAGTAATTGCGGTAAGTTATATATACTGGTTCGCTTTTGCGTGGTTTGATTATGTTTAAGGTTACCGTAGTCAAACAGTGATCAGAGCTTCCTATTGGTTCGTACACTTCGTGCGTAAGCACATTGTTTACGTTATCTGTTATGATCAAATCAAGCAGCGATTCCCCTGATTCAGTTATACGGGTGGGTTTGTTGACAAGTTGAACAAGCTGGTATATATCTAAAATATTCTTTAAATATATGGTTTCCGGGTCCTCTGGAGACATTTGATTACAATTAAGGTCACCAAGCACGAACAAATTATCGACCTGTGAATACATACTCGGTATCAGATCTTCTAGAGCTGACAGTTTGTAGTACGGTGTACTAGGAGGTCTGTACGCTCCAATTATTCCTATTCGCGTCGCGTTAATTTTAACAATAATATTAAGGTACTCAATATGATTCTCACCCAGTACTAGCGCCGGGTTATATATTTTTATATCTAAATGGTTGCGATAATATATGGCAATACCCATAAGTTGTCGGTCCTCACGCATTACACTGTAGCCAGCTACATCGAGTGCAGCTGAGGTTATGGATT
Source organism: Lepisma saccharinum (assembly GCA_022664845.1). Lineage (NCBI taxonomy): Eukaryota > Metazoa > Arthropoda > Insecta > Zygentoma > Lepismatidae > Lepisma > Lepisma saccharinum. Next base: position 132,076 of record JAGDQP010000778.1, read on the forward strand.
CGTCTAACCAAGTTTCCGTAATTAGAAGAATTTCATATTGTTGCTTGTAAAGAAGCAAGCTAATTTCGCGAACATTAGCATTTAGCATTGAGCGAACATTAGCATGGGCTATTGTAAAATTTGCAGGCTGCAGCGACATGATTTATATGGGGAAACGTTTAGTCATACTTCGAGATTGCATGTTCATGTGTTGTAGCTTTACAACGTGGATCAGTCTGTCTGTATTTTTATGCTAAATAATCATTATTATGACAACTAAGCTACTTCTTGTATTGGTGACAAACAAATAGTTACAAGGATGTATATATATATATATATATATTTATTGTAGATCTGATTGTCCACTTGTGTTAGTTGTTAGATCATATCTTTAGTTTTTCTTTAACCGTCCACCGATTCCTACATAAAGTATTTAAATATAGTATAAGTACTACATTTGGATCTTGTATCCGTTTGAGGAGGCTCAATTGGACCGTGTGCAAGACTTGTGTGATATTTTAATTTTATTCCAGATAAGTATTTTTTTTTCCTCGCAAAAATTTAGAATGCCACACACGACGTTTACAAAAAGGAAAGTCTAACGTTTAGTTTCTTTAAAAAATCTGTACATTATAGGTATTTATTGGCGGAAATGAAATAACTCAGATAAGATGATCGAGCGAGAAGTGAGGCGATTCAATTTTTTTTAAAGATGGCACATATTTACCAGAACTGCACACACAGTAATCCCCACTATCTTTGGCTTTCAAACTCCTTTTTGAGGAAGGAATTCAAGTCAAATGAGGCGGTCGAAGAAAATATGTACGAGGTGTGCACAACATACATAGTTCCCATGCTTTTATCAAATTTAAAATAAAGAACTATATTTAACGTTTTCCATATATATGTCAAGAACATATCTAAACATAATTAGAAGGGTTTAATCAAAGTTAGTGATTATGAAAACTATGAAAACAACTTACAAAAATATATTTTTAAAAACTTTTATATACTTTTCTTAAACAATCTGTACTGAAAAGCGAAAAATAATTTCGTTTATGCATGACTAAAACAGAAGCATGGGTTTGCATAAAAATAGGAAATTGATCAAATCGCTGTAAGAATTGTGCTACAACTTTTGACAAAAACAGCGAAATATTAAAAAAGAACTTTTATATAAGAAAATTTTGAGGTTTGCACAATGTTCCTTGAAGTTTATTCTGCTGGGGGTGAGTCGACGTTGATTTTTCTTTCTCATTTTTTCATACATGTCTGTGCAAAATTCAACATATCGTCGAGTGATACAGATGGAAAAGTTTTTTCAAATACTTACTTTGTTCCAAACCCTCCCACTTCCGTTGCTTGACAATAACCGATGAAAGTTGATGCAGGCTGTCCAGTTTAGCTTTCCACAGATCCAAGTAACTGATGCAGTTTTCACAAAAGGCACATGTTGTTTGTTTCGAGAGCTGCAAATTACAAATATATTCTGCCTCGGCAATAGTATTCTGGATCTGTATGTCTGTGTGTGTCAGGAAACAAATCTTCGTCTCCACTAAGTTACGATAAAAACGCAGAATTCACTTGCTGCCTCAGGTACTGACACTTTTGCTATATTTATGTTTATGACGATATTCTAAAGAACATCGATCTAACGATGAAGACACAGGATTGATAGATGACAGATGTGCGTTGTAAACAATAACTTCCTTTATTAAGACATAAGTATGACCGGAGATGCATGTCTATGCATCCGCAACCTCGGAACATCACATGTCAAGTATATCAGGTCGTTAAGCAAAACTATTGATTAGTTACCTAATAAAAACAAAGTACAAAAGCTAGTTACATTCAAATAAACCGGTCTAAAATAATAGACAAACGTAACTATAAAAAGACACAATGTTGCCAGACCCTACTGAATTTAGATCACAGCAACTTTGTCTTTTTTTTGGACACTGTACCGTTGAATTTGAATTTTATTTATGGCCTTTAGATATCTTAGGCTCAGGCCGAGATAGGGGAGGGAAAAGGATTCGGGAAGGCGTTGTCCAGGGCCTATGTTAAAGGTGCCACCCCAGCATTTTCCTGGTGAACTGAGGAAAAACGCTAGAAAAACCTTTTTCAAGGTAGTCGGCCACTGGGATCGAACCCAGGACCTCGCGAATGCTGCGCCAAAGATCTACTACTAAGCTACGGCGCCTCGGTGCTGCTCCGTTGAAGATATTTGTAACATTTGTGTAGGAAGGGTGCAGGAGCTACAGCTACAGTATTTAATTATAAATATAACGCTCAGGAGCACAACAGCGAAAAATATGTAAAATTTGATTCAAATTAAATATTGCCCTTTTTTTATGAAATTCGGGACTTCAAATATATTTTTCGTGACGCCGGGACACAATCCTAATATTCGGTACTGTCCCGCAAAATTCAGGACGCAACCTTGGCAAACCCTGAGTTCTTGTAATAAAATGTTATTTTCAATTTACGAGTATATATTCAAGTATGGAACGTGAACAATTTTAAGTACCTTGCTTATCAGCCAAATTAGACTTTAAAACACTAATTTGTACTTAAATTCTCGTGTATTTAAATTAAAATTAGAAGTATCCCCTGGTTCTCAGAAATTGACGTACAGACAGAGTATGACAGTTTTCGGTATAAATGCTTTAAGTACCGTATAGTGATATGACAAAATAAAAATCGGATAAAAACTAGTTTTTTTTAAGGAGGCAATAAAACACTGCTTTGACAAAAAAAAAATCCATCATTAATATTCCCTATTTAGCACATCTTATGCACTTCTTGTTTAGGTTTAGTACAATTAAATGTTCTTATGTTAAAAAATGCACAGCAAATTTCAATTACAATTTTAAATTGTTTAAAGGTAAATAAATTAATATTTGCATTTACTTACATTACGAATGCTACTTATCTCATTAGCACCCCTGAATACAACAGAAAAGTTTCGTCCACTTATGGGCTCTGAACATCTTTGGCTCAGATGGAGGAAACTTTAGATAATGCTACAAAACTTTGCCAGAAGCAGTCCTAATAAAGATGGTCTAACATTTTAACTATTTCATTGATCAAATAATGTCAGGCGCCTCGTAATAGTAAAAAAAAAAAAAAAATGCTTCCAAAGTTGCATGAAAAATTGAGAAAAAAATCCGGCGTTCATTTTTTTACATAACTAATACCGTACGTACAGTGAAGAAAAAATACCGGCACAGTAAAGATTTGATTATACAACTTGTCTCTGACAGATCAATTTGAGCTTTCCTTAAGTAAGCACCCGCCAATAAGTATAGTATTTCTAACATAAACTAACCTAGTGATTTAAAAAGAAAACTGGAAAAAAGGTTCTCTTTCAATTTTTCATGCTATTTTGGAAAGAAAAAGTTTCTTTTTACTATTACGAGGTCCCTGATCAATGAATTAGTTAAAATGTTAGTTTGTGTTGAAAATATACAGTTAGGAAAAATCTTTATTAAAACTGCATTTTTACCTCTTTAAAAAGTTGAACTTGAGGTACACCATTAGCACTGAATAACAAAACGACAGTATAGCACAAAGGCAAAGGGAAAACTAAGGCTACAACCGACGGCGAAACTTGCCTTGTCTTGTCGTCTTTTTCAATTCTGAGCGATAAAGATCATAAGCGCTATTGAGAAAAATGAATTATAAATATGTACGTGCATGCAAATGTTAATTAATATATTTGATTATTTATTTATAAAGTCAATGTGGCAGTATGAAAGTATATTTAGTTATTAAAAAATTGAAATTTTTATTAAAACGACGGTACGTTTGGGAAATACGCCTCCCCCCGCACACACACACACACATAGATACACACAAAAAGCATCGAACTTATGTGAAACTGTTTCCAGTTGTGTTTTGGCTAGTCTCTTTCTCTTGCCTGTCCCCTCCAATGTAACAACAGTGGTCACTCAAAGACTAGCAAATGTTATTCGACATATATCTGTCACCGCGGCCGACATTGGGCGGGGAAGCTAACTTACGTGACGAACAACAGTAAATTAGTGCAGCAAATTAATAGTAGCAATCGTAAGTCATTTTTTTTTACAAAACAGATAGATTATCGGTCTGACTTGAACCTAAAGTGACCCGGTTTCGCGAAACCTGGGTGCAAAACGAGTGCAGTACAATACACTATCTGTTTTGTAAGAAAAAAATACGATTAGTTTGGCCAAAAAATATATGTGCTTTTATAACTTTTTAACTATTGCGGTGCAAAACGCGAAACTTGGGTGCAAAACGATGGCTATTTATTTCTAAAATTTGATGTAATGCAGGGGGTGGGAAGTTACTGGACCCTTTTCTGTTGTGTTGAAATGTACAACTTTAAAACCGATGATAGCTTTGTAACCGTTCGTTCTAGGAGAAGAATGATAATAATGACTCAGAAAGAAAAAAAATATGGTCTTTCATTTTATACTTTTGCAAAATTTCTGTACGGGTCACCGTTTGTGAGATAAATGCGAAAAAAGAAACAGTTTTTTTGGCGCCATCCACTCAAAATGGCGGCCGGTTTCGGAAAAATCTGAGATGGACCTATACGTTAAAATCTTTAGAATAATTTGCTTTATCCATGCTGTAAGTCTCATGTTTCTATCATTAAAGGCATAATCCTTTCACATATCTACTGTACTACTAGCAGTGTTTAAAATGAACCGGAACGAATCGGAACGGCGTTGTTGTAGGAAATACAGAAGAGGAACGGTGTTCCTATAAGAACAAGATAGAAGTGACTTTTGGACTTTATATTCGTTCAGAGCTCTTCGAATATATAAAGGGTGCTTCAAAAATTCATTAAGTTACTTTCAAAATGGAAACCAAACTTGGTGGTCAGATTAAATACTAATGATTTCAAGTGAAACTCCAGAGTTTTGAGACACATCTAGGATAATGTCAAAAGTGTAACACATATGTTTTTTTTGTTTGCTTCTTTGCGCGGGGTTCGGTTGCAAATTCTGTGAAGCTTATTAAATACACACTGGTTCGGAATACTTTGTAATCAAGAATTCCGCAAGGATTTTCAGATTGGGGTGTGTAAAGTCAAAATTGGGAGGGTGGACTAGAGTTTTGCACGGTTTTTATCAACAAGTTCGGGGTAGTCTCCAAAATCTGGGGTTGACAGCCCCACAGGGACCGGGGTCTGGCGGAATCACTGATTGTAACAAAGCATGTAGATACCATAGGCCATACCTTCAATTCCAGACTACTAATGCAAAGTGAACATAAAAAGAAAATGAATGAATGATAATTTTTCTGCTTAATTTCTATCAGAAAGAGCTAAGATTATAAATCCAAACTGTATCAAAATGAAAAGTTACAAATGTTGAAAAGCAAAATTAGCATGTTCCTTATAGGCATAGTAAACTTTACATGTTGCACATTGCAAACGTGAAAAGAAGAAACACATGTAATAATATGTTGGTAAATTAGAGCATTGAAACGAATTTGGTGCCACACTAATATAAAAAGAATTCTTCTCTTGAAATAGCAAAAAAGGAGGCTATTTTCTACTCACATCTTAATATGTATCTGTTCCGAACATGCCACTCTAGATTCCACCTATTGTCAATATAACGTTTTAATAATTACAACATTAATGAACTAGTGTTCAAAACAATTCGCACAGATGGAATAAACACGGCAGAGCTGAAACGGGTCACCGACTGTGCGGGAAAGCTGGTCAGGTTTTGGACTGTCATCAGGTTTAAGATTCGAAGGCATTCTGGCGCGGTGATTCGATGTAGATTTGATAACCTGGAAGATGAAGGAGAGATTTTAATTATTTAATTGCGTTTGAACAGTGTTTATTTCAGGGATGACCAGGATCGGAGATGTTACCCCGAGAACACGAAAAATACGACGTCAAAATTCCCAGTTAAATAGATTTTCCAGACCGGGTCAATCGGGTTACCGGGTCACTCATGTTTGGGTCAGCCCATTATCACCGGGTCATCGAAAGTGGCCCGGATTTGGCAGTGGAATACGCACAAACAGAGAGAGCGTGTGTAAATTAAGAGAAGAAATAAACATTAATAGAGAGAGGGAGAAGTAAAAGAAGAGAAAGAAGAAGTGAAGACACGATAAAAATACATCAAGAAAGAGAGGACGAGAGAAAGATCAATGAAAAATATGAAAACTACATTATCATTCTGCTAAGTAGCACACACACTGTTTACTCGGATTCTGACCAGTGATACTTGGTTAAGTTCTCCACAATCCGGAGATGAATCTTCGTTTGAATACTTATGCGAAAAAGAAACTGACTGATGGGGAATCGAACTCAGGTTTTCAAATTAGAAGTCCAGCACGATAGCGATACTCCACTGACGACTTTATCTAGAATGTGCTTAACAAATGCTATAGTGCTTGTTTCTACGAATAATAACATGAAAATGGATATTTATATCAATGTCATGTTCTTAACTGTCCCCCTGAGACTTAATTTGGACTTTTCCAACCAACAAGCCTAAATCGTCTTCCTCTCTATGACGACTCAGCTGCTTCATTTCACAGTTGGAAATATTCTCCGTTTTTTATGAGAAGTAATGATTAGATTCTTCACGACCGCTTTGTAAAAAAAATTGGCTTGAACAGGATTTGAACCGATGTTGGTTTGCTTTAATACTCGAAACTCGGGCACTTCTCCTCTACTCCATTTTGCCAACTAAACGCAGAAGCCATGAATTATGAAGTTCAAATGCGAGGAAAATGTAACATTGAGTATATGTGATATATTTTGTCTGTATGTATTCTTTGGTAAGTAAACCACATGTGTATGCATGTCCTTTTTGTCATGTGGAATTATCAAATGAATATATTATGTGAGTTTTAAGAACAAATCCAGTTTAGGGTAAGTATTATCACATTAAATTACGATCATTTATTGTCTTTAATTTAACGTAAACCAGCCTGAACGAAGCTAACATCACAAAAAAAAATGTCATTAGCAAATGGAGATGTTAAAACTGCAATTAAAAGTTCTAATACACTTCGTGCAATATGACAAGTTGAACGTAACACAAATTAAAACTTTTGACAGTTTTTATTTAAGTATCAAAAGTCGTCAGTTGCAGGCGATTCGAACCTACAATCATAAGGTTTCCTACTTCAGCCAGTGCGCCAGGATTGAATATTATTCGGCATCATATGTCTATATTACACGAAAGTGTAGGTTCTTGTAAATTTCCGAACGGACTAACTTACTGACTGAAGTCGCTTAGCATCAAAATTATCTCCACATTTTCAAGTACTGTGGAAAAAGAAAAGAAAAAAAAACAACATGATCTTGCAATAATGTTAGCGGTATAGAACTTGCCTACTCGCGTAGTCCTCATAGCCGAAGTCTTTCAGGCCCTTGGTTATTTTACGCTCAGTCAATTATAATCTGAGCGCACAACTTTAGAAGTTCTTAGAAAGTTTAAGTTCTGAAATTGAACTATGTGGCAACCTTGCAACAGCATCAGTGTTCACTGCGCGGGTTTCAATACAATGAGTGTATTAGTTCAGTTTTCGAGTACTAATCTTTGTGAAGAAAATAATGTTTGTATATCTAGTCGTGATGTAGCGAAAAATATGTGAATAAAAGTAATTAGAACTTTCCTCTTGTTTTTATTGTTCATAAAATAAATTATAATACAGCGATGTTGTTATGTCTGTAATAATTAACGATGAAGTTTTGCTTATTCCCACTTGGGACGTTAAATACGGTTTTCGAAACTTTTAACAAATTATATAACATGGTTTTCATATTTATAGAATCTGACAAATAAAAGTCAATAGAAGATTAACTCATAAATGCACGAAACACAGTAACTGAAACAAAAATCTGTATGATATAACTATTACTTTGCTTCTATTTCAGTAAGAGTTGAGCTTAAAGCCTGTCTATCTGATATCTTCGTGGCCGTGCGCGCTGCTTCGCGTTATTTTTTTCCCTTTTCGTCCATAAAGCTGGCGACGCGAGTTCGAATCCCGAAGTTTGCTCTTCTTTTCTCACAAAGCTCCGTCATCTATGTTCGTATTGCATGGACGTAATAGTTTGGTTCCTGTCAAATGCAAAGAAATCTGACAACGATTACCATTCCTTAAATAAGGGTTAACCATTTCAAGGTTTAGTCTAATAATTATATCGACAAGTTTAATAGTCATATCAAAATGTTTAGAAAGGAGCAGTTTAATCGAGGCCATATTCGCTGACGTCAAACTTGAGGTCAGTGACTCTCTATCTGCTTTACTGTAATTTAATCACTTGCATGAATTCTTAAAATGCAGAAGGCTAACCAAATGAAAAGCGTCTGCCAATTTTAAACACCAAATTAGAAACGGCTGGATAAATCGAGATCACTGAACCCAAATTTGAAGCCAGTTTCTCTGTACTTGTTTTCGTTTCGGCGCTAGCCTCCATTACAGATGGAGGAATCAAAATTAAGAGGTCCAATATTTTAAGGTAGCTAACAGACAGAACATACCAGGGGGACAGGAGAAATTAACGGAGCTTTCTTGTTCTTGTTCGATCTAAATCTACATTGTTTTCACCTAACGAATATCACTGGTTTCTTGATTTTGGTAAATTATACTATATTAGAATTGCTTTTCTTTAAGTAAACTTATATCAGGCCACATTGCATGCACAAAAAATCAATTTCTGAGTAGTATAATAATGGTTCCAAAATGCGAGCTGCATTCCCCCTACTTTCTAAGGTAAGTTGGAGTTTTACAAATGAGGTTGGTGTATATTATTCCCCCAAATGTATCTAATAAAGTTAATAAAATATTTTACTATTTTCAAAGGAAAATTATATTGGCCTAGGTCAGGGTTTCTCAACGTGGAGGTCGCGACCCCCAGAGGGGTCATGAGTTGTGTGTAAGAGGGTCGCAAAAGAAGGTGAAAAAATTAATTTACCTAGGTCTTGTAGGTTAAAACTATTAAATTTCGAACACGATATTTTATTTTGCTTATTGTTTTTATAATTAGGGTCTACTAAAATAATGTAATTTGTTGAATAGTTTTGAATAATGTAATTAGGATGTTTATTATCAAATACAGCCTATCAACGGTCATGTTTTGAAATGTCATGTTTTTAGTTGCAGGATGAAAAAGGTTGAGAAACGCTGGCGTAGGTGGAAAGCGAACCTATGATTCTCAGTGTGGAAAGAGCACATAGCTAATCAAGCTAATAACCACGCCAGCAATCTGTTGTTATCCAACGATCCAACACATCAGCTTATTCTCATAACATTAATGTCCAACGCGCAGAACAGGTTTTGGCAATTTTGGCTGGAGTTGCACAAAAACTGAAACGGGCACTTTTAACTTAATGATTTTAAAAGTGGATTATATAGATAAATAGGGTTGTTAGGAGCTTAGAGTATTTACGCAATGCATTTAATTTAACTTTTAGCTTTAAACATTTTTTACATTTTAGACGAGCGGCGCAGAAATGTTTTTTAGATTTAAGAATATTTGGGAAAGAGGATTTTAGATTTTTGTGATTATTGTAAAAAAAAATAATTTAGATTGAGGGAGGAAATATTGGTAAGGCGACACTTTTAATTTTTTAATTAGATTGTTAGTTTATACTTTGAAGTACTAGCTGGTTTAGATTAGCGACAGATTAAGAAGGAAAAACGCAAATTTTTACTTGGGAAATAATTTTAAACGATGATACGCATAACGACTTATATGTGACTTATACTATGTTTTTACTTACTTTGAAGTTTACAGGGTGGCAAAAGACCATGTTTTACCTTTACCTTAGTAGGGCTCACACCTGTAGTTTGGAATTGCAATTTTTGAAATAAAGACGAATGAACACAACGAATGACGGTTGCAACTTAGTTTAAACGTAGTGTTATAACGCAAAACGCAAATAATATATATATTTACACAAATTACATGCTGGAGTTACTTTATATTTTAACGCAGAAATAACTAGAAATTTAAAATATAGTTTTTTTTTTAAGTTATTACTTTTTAGCTGGCGAAAGAATTTTACCACTGGTTTACGGATTTATGAACCGATTTAAACTAATTAAAATAACATTACTTAAAACGATAGGTTTACCGAAACACAGAAATAATATAGTATTAATTGCTGTTAACTTTACGTAACAATTTATAGCTAATTTTTAATAGATATTAAGTTAAACATTAAATAACTTACTGCACATTTTAAATATTACCAAACACTGTACGAGGATTATGAACTAATGCCTTATATTGTACCTGGTTAATTGAGAGGTTTTTACACTACGTTTACTGAATATAAACTTAAGATTGTTTTTGAAGAAATATAAAAAATTTATAATTTTAATTTATTGCTTTGAATGTACATATTTTACGCTTTCGGCTATGATAATTTTATTAGAATTTGAACAGAATTACTGTTGCATTGTAAAACAAACAAATTTGAATTGCTGGTATACATGAATTAAGCCGAACTGAAAGTTATGTAGTTACACGTTAATGTTTATAATTTTTGTAATTATTAACAAATTTTGTTGATGTTTTTACAAATTATTTTTGAAATATTGTAGTACAATTTTGGATAAGTTTTAGTACAGTATTACTTACACGAAAGAAGTTTTAGTTTAAAATGCATGATAATTAAAGAATTACTTTAACTTTAATATTTTTGTGACGTTATTACAGACGATTACTACGTTATACAAAAGACGTTTTGAATAAATTTTGAAAATACAAAATATTGTTATAAAATATGATTTTTTATTGGAGAATAGTGGCTGGAGTTGAAACTAAAAATTATTGAAACATGTTGAATAAATTATAATTTACTATTAGCGTTAAAACGGTACGCAAAAATAATTGAGCAGACATGTTGTTAATTTGATTAAGTATGGAAAATATGCGGTAGCTGTTAAACATGGCTAACCGGGAATTTTGAATAGATATGGAAAAATGGGAGACGAGAAATTGGTATTTGATTATTGAAACTTAACGGACTGATATTTATAATGCAAGAATTTGGTTAATAGTGGCCTTATACTAAAATTTAGAACATATTAAACATTTTTGACAAATAATTTTAAAACAAAATATTAAATTTTGATGAGGTGAAAATTTTGAAATTATGACGAAAAAGTTTTGATAGCACTTGTATCGGTTTTTTATTTTTTTTAATACGATATATTATATTTTCCGGTATAGACGAAATCGAAAATTATATTAAATTTAGTTTTTACATTTACCTTTTGTAGACAGGGCTTAGGAAGTACAGGTGATGGAAAGCCCATGCATTTGGTTGCTTTGGTTTAAAAATTGGAACTAAACTAACATGGCATGGGAGAGCAGTTCTCCCAGCAAACGGAGAAGAAGGCTGATT